>JAVTVY010018649.1:0-78503 GCA_036873755.1 Hanleya hanleyi
CATTTTCGCTCCCCGAAAAAGTTCAGATTTTGGCCTGCCATATATTCAATTTCGGGTACGATTAACTCTGGAGTGTCGCGTATATGTGACCAACAAGCAATTACTATATCCTCGTTTGGAGAAATGGTTACGTCCATTTTCGCTCCCCGAAAAAGTTCAGATTTTGGCCTGCCATATATTCAATTTCGGGTACGATTAACTCTGGAGTGTCGCGTATACGCGACCAGCAAGCAATTACTATATCCTCGTTTGGAGAAATGGTTACGTCCAACAGGGTGATATTATAGATATCAGTTTGCACAAAGGAAAGAAGAATTAACATGCTGTCAAATACGTGCAACCTTCCTCATCATAAAATTAGGGAGGGGTCACTGTGCGAAACCGTGGCAAGTGTGGACTGCACCCTGAAGTTGAAGGCCAGGCTTGGGTGTAGACTGTATTACTGTCAGTTAATTTAGGTATTAACAGACAGTGCTAGTGTACCAGAACTCCGCCAGCGATTGGTCGTTCGATCCGCGTCATTTTGGATCGAGACCAGCTTTCTCATTGGCTCGCTATTTCTAGGATGAAAGGGCTTCCCTCAAACTGCAATCATGGCGACCGACGATATCAGGACGAATAGGCTTTCACATGTCCTGCAAATCTGCCCTTCAGTTATACGTAACTCGACGTATTTGAATAATAAATTCTCCAAGTTCTTCTTTTTCCCTGCCTCTGATTGTATTAAAAAAAACTTGACATTTTTATTCCCCCAGCAAATGCACACATTCTTTTCCCGAACTTTCAGCGGAGTTGCCATCTCTGATCTCCGCCATGCTCGATCTGTCAGAAATCCCCGAAACCACGTGTGTTCGGTCCCGTGACGTAAGCATGGCCTCGTTCTCGATCTCAAAATCTGCCGTCAAACACGTACCTTGGATTAGCCAGACATTGGCCCTCCGAAGCAGGGCCCAATGCTATAGGCTAGGCTTGGGTGATGAAGCCTCACGATGGCGAACAACTCACCTGCAAGAATTACCTGTGATCATGATTACAATGTGACCGAGTTTGGCGGTAATATCATCAACCACTGAGAGGCATATTATCAGGCCTGACTACAGGTAACCTACGTTGGTCATTTTCCCCTGCTACACCGAAGACCCGGAATGATTTTTTTTTTCGAATGTTGTAAATGAATGTTTACTTAGAGGTGACCATGTGACAGTGTAAAATGCCGGATCATTTCAGTTCTGCATATGTTGAAAGACAGAAACCAAGCTTTTTGACAATGTTACAATGTAAACTTCAGGACTCGATTAAGATTGACTTTCGGGGAATTCAAATGTTATTATCTCAAGAATTCCAGGTCAGCAATTTATTCACCCGCGTGGCAGGCGAGAATTCTACCACTGAATCACCGATGCTGATATGACTGCAACACCGTTATCTGCAACACGCATGCTGTCAACTAGACTATAAACAAAATAGATAAATACAGAGGTATATAAAATTGCTGACCTGGAATTCTTGAAATCTCTGAAAAAAGTGCAAAATTTGCATCGGCCGGGAATCGAAATCGACTACGAGCACAGCCACGATTAATGCGATGAGAAGTCTCATTGCCAGATATGGAATACCTGAGGTCATCGTGTCGGACAATGGTCCCCAATTCACGTCGTGTGAATTTAAGGAATTCCTTAATCAAAACCGGATTCGGCATGTGTTATCTTCACCATATCATCCAAGCAGCAATGGTGAAGCGGAACGATGTGTCAAGACAGTGAAGAAGGCTCTAACACGCATGACAAAAGAGCCCAGTGACTCGAATCGGAAAGTGAACAGGTTTCTTATGTCGTACCGAACGACCCCACACAGTACCACAAAGGAGACACCCTCATACTTGTTCCTAGGACGTCGTATCAGAACAAGAATGGACATTTTGAAACCCGACCTGACCAACGCCATGATGAAGAAGACATCTCCACTTCATGATCCAACGCGTTCGCTGGAAATTGGCGATGTGGTGTTAGTGCGCGATTATCGCAGCCGTAAACCAAAATGGATCAGAGGTGTGATTCTGAAACGACTAAGTCCAGTGACTTATCGTATCGAAGTCAGTGGTGAACTGATCTGGAAACGCCATCTGGATCAGATAAAAGACTTATCTGGAACTGTACTTGAAACTCAAAGTGGTGCAGAAGAAACCGCCAGTTCAGATAATACTCTAAATGTACCTTATCGTTACTCTGTGTGCGAACCAGTGGCTACATCTGTTGTGTCAGTTCCGCCCAATGACACCTCGACCAATTCCGCAGAAGTTATTTCTGGAACTTTTCAACCGCGGCGCTCTACGCGTGTAAAGAGAGCCCCAGAGAGACTAATCGATTGTGTGTGACATTAGTCTGAATTGTACATGTAGTTTGTCATGAATCTAGACTGTGAATCTTGGACTAAGGACATTACTCGCAAACTATTACTCGCTTCAGTGATATGAACAGTTTGGTATCATTTAGTACATGTAGAAGTGAAAGCAATACTAATTCATGTAATTTGATCTTTCCAAAGTGAAAATGTTGGAACATTTAAGTTGGGTTCTAATTTGAGATATTCATTCTGTTATGCTGGAGGCAGTATGGTTAATTCTGTTCCTGTTCTAAAGACAGTTCATTCAAACATGTAGGCACATTATATAAATGGCTAATTCAGCAATATTACTAAAAAATGTAAGGGGGGAGAAAGTGTAGAGTATTAACAGCCTTACACCCCTACGAGTATTACTGGCTTACGCCCCTTTGGTAATAATGGTATCGCCTAGACTGTATAACGGTATCTGATGCAATATCCGGCAGATCGTCTGTGCAGTAAAACTCGTGCTTTTCATGTGCTCTGAAACTCAACCTTTTGTGTTCCGTCTTTCCCGTGATACATGACAGAATACAGTTTTCACACAACGAACGTATCGCAATTGTTTATTTCCCGATTGATATTCACACACAAACGAAGTGAATGTTTACAATAAATATAAAGAAAATTTACACACTCATGGGAAACGTAAAAAAGATCAATCACAACTCCTTGGGCACAAACGATAAAACAAAAAAATTCAGAGAACAACAAATGCATTAGAGTAAACTTCTGTCCGCTAGTTACTTCAGAAGATATATTTTCTATTCCAAGAGAACTGAGATCTCAATATATACATCAGCACAACAAATGAAGTAGAGTCCTGTGAAAACTGACACCTGGGTAAAGCGACCAACCTCTAAATACTGACATTATCATGATTATCCATGGTCCCAATACTTAAATTTAAAGTAGTTTGACCTTTGATAAACCAGAACCCTGTCCAAACTGACACTATAATCTGGTCATAAGCATGTCGGTATACACAGGTTTCACTGTATTTTCGACCATTCTAGGGCAGTCCTGATTCACTTTTAATTCATGATATTTAATCGGAAATAACTTTACTACACGCTGAAAACTAAAGTGTTGAAACTTACTCGTAAAGTGTTGAAATAACCCTTTAAGTGTGTCCACAGGGACGGCTCTTTAAGTGTTGTCCCTGTGAACACACTTAAAGGGTTATTTCAACACTCTACGAGTAAGTTTCAACACTTTAGTTTTAAGCGTGTACTAAATCTTATGTGAACTTAACAAAATTTAATCGCCAGGAAGAGATCGTGTCAAAGACGAAATGATAGATTTATTCAGCATGAGTTTCAAAGGAAGGAATTTCCATCCACAGTACTCAAAGCGTGACTGAGATACATACTCTGGAAAACGAGTTGGCAATTCAATTGGATAAAGAATAATGGTCAGCGCAGAATTCTATGTATAAGAGCATCATAGAGTCTTGCTGACAGCATTGAAAACTGGACCGCTTCTCTCTTGTAGGAAACAGTCTTGTGGGGGTTTTTTATTATTTTTATTTCGTTCACACTTGGAATTGGTGCTGACATACGGAATAGGTCTTTCGATCATTGACGCGAAGATTCTTTCATGGACGACGGCTGAATATTGAATGTCGGATCTGACGCTTGCTACTCAACCATTCAAACAAATTAAATGTATTAACTCATCCACAGGAACCCATTTAACATTTAACAATTGTATATATGTGGATCTCGCGTCTGCAAGCACAGCTGCTTACTAATCTTGAGATCTCGAGACAGTGTCAATCTGTAGCTTCGACAGCTGAAAAGAACTGCAGACTTACATTTATTCCTTCCCTTGAAACTCTGTTCCATATTTTGCTGAAAACAGTTTCGACAGTTTTGTCGATTATAATATCAAACGTGTGCTCTTCGATAGACCAAAAGTATATTTTCGGTCCAAAGAATAGCACTTTTGAAAATTTAAAATTCCAAAGTATTGTAGATTATTGCATTTGAAAATCTAAAATTCCAAGAACTGAATATTATTGTTTTTGAAAACGCAAAATTCCAAAGAATTGCAGATTGTTTAGAAAACCCAAAATTTCAAAGAATTATACATTATTGCTTTTGAAAATCCAAAATTTCAAAGACTAAAAGCCCAAAATTCCAAAGAATTATATATTAAAAGAAAAATACAAAATTCCGAAGACTCGCAGTTTTACTGTGTTTGAAATCAAAAATTGAAAAGAATTGCAAATTACAGCCATAAACTATAAAAATAAAAACATGTGTTAATACATTTGTATACGATAAATAATCTATACCTTGAGTTAAATCACTATAAAATATTTCTCTATCAATACTTTAAAAATAAAGATGGGATTTTAAAAATCTAAAATAAAATTCTGTAAAGTTAGCACTAAATTTGCCATTTCATTTAACTGTGATAAACAACAGTTGTTTTAGTAAGGCACAGTCATAATTTATTGCACTTGTCGCACCACTCTGTATATGTAGTAACAGAAATCGGCTTTTACCAATATTGCATATCTTCATAGATCAGTTCTGAGTTTTGAAGAGTTATTCGTCCGTCGTTGCAATTTTTTATCAAACTAGCTCCGGTGGGTCCTTTTTGTATACTCTGTGCGATCGAGCCCCGGCGCCAAGCCATTTCTCAGCCGTAGTTGTTGGAAAATATTGAACGGCTCATTTTTTCCAAAGCCGTTAGTCACAAATAATAATATAATGAGATTCTGTATGATCTTTTCTTTATATTAAGCCTTTGTTTATCAAAGACTGTCCAATTTTAGCTTCACGACACACCGAAACTCGGAGAGAACACTTCCATTTTGAATTACTCATAACGGCCACTTCCGTTTTGAATTACTCAAAGCGGCGCTGTGTGCAGATGAAGCGTCACAACAACCGTCGGTTCTGTGGACCCGTTCTTAGTTTTGGTCTCCCGTGAAGCTAAATCTGGGCAGTTTCTTTTAAACAAAAGCTTGAATATAAAGGTAAGATCATACGGATTCAAATTATTTCATCGTTTGTAAAGAACGGCCTCGGCAAATATGAGCCGTCCAGTATTTCACCAACAACCACGGCTGGTGAATGGCTTGGCACCGGGGCCTTGATCGCGCAAAGAAAAGAGAAAGGCCTCTCCGGGGCTATTACCAAACATAACACGGCAGTTATGAACAATCTTCTAAACAGACAAACACAAATATCACCCTGAATCTAACAAGATAGATGGACATTTGAAAGAAGTTACGTCATTATGCAAATCTAATGCTATGTCAATTTGACATCATTGGGGACGGTGAATAGGTATATACACATGATCTTTTGTGAAAACAAAATGTATCAAAATTAAAACATAAATGTATTGCATCAAATGATAACATATTTATAGGAACGAAACTAAATTCAGTCTTCGCGACACTCGGTCAGTATGGTGTGATATGCCAAAATGTCATGTACCTTCTCTGACCGTCAGACTTGCGGTAAAAATGATGTTCACAGGAAAAACTGTTTTTGGCTGAGTATAATTCTCGTATATTCTCAAATGATAAATTCCATTTTTGCCTTCTGCACTACAGCAAATTCGAATAATAACTTATATATGCAGCTACATGAAGGAGAAAAGTTTGAAGAACTCTTTGGCTGCTTCCAAAAATGGTAAAGACTATTATTGTTTCCGGCACAGTATAAACGCTGTTTTTTTTAATTGAGAAAACTGTTAAAGTGGGACCACACAAGAAATTATTCTTAAAAATATAAGAAATATAAGAATATTATTCGTGTGTCACTCCCATTTTTCTCTTTTTTTTCTTGAATAAGAAGAAAATAATGTTTACGCCAGTGTAGAAATAATAAGACTAG
The DNA here is from genome assembly GCA_036873755.1 of Hanleya hanleyi. Taxonomy (NCBI): domain Eukaryota; kingdom Metazoa; phylum Mollusca; class Polyplacophora; order Lepidopleurida; family Hanleyidae; genus Hanleya; species Hanleya hanleyi. The sequence continues at coordinate 6,240 of JAVTVY010018649.1, forward strand.
TTAATGCAAAAATGTTGTTCAAACTCTTTCTTTTTATGTAGCTACACAAACTTGTCCGTGGTTTGGAACTGTTGTCTTATAAAAGGCAAAATGTTACTTCTTATTTAAGAACTCAGTTAAACAAAATCCAGGAAAACTGTGTTAAGATAAACATCGATCTACCCATACTTACACGCGATTGGCATTTTATTGACCTTTCCTCAAACTTTCCAATCTCCCTTCAAATCTCGCCTGAATAAAAAATATAGGAACAAGATACTTCTTTTAGCACGAGTGTGTTCCCCATTTAAAGAGCGCAACAGCTCTGCAAACCGTAGATGATATGGATTGTCAATGATTTAAACTGACAATATACAAAACGTTATTTTAGTATTCCATATTTGCAGTATAACAGCTTGCGACATTGTTTCGTGATTCAGTAGCCTACATGGGGGTCCGTCAGAAGTCTGTTAATCAATATGGCAGATATTCGGCCACCCTTGAACATATGTCAATTTCTGGCGTAATATGTTCTACAGCAGAGTTATCTCCTGCTGCCACCAGAGGCGACATGTGTGACCAGGTTTGGACGATCCCGCTCTCTGAAATGGAGGTAAAAAGGCCGTTTGTGCCCAATAACTTTTGATTCCTAATTAACCAATGCTTCAAAACTTCAGGCGCATTAATTTATCTATTGTTTCATGTCCTAAAATTAATTTTCCATTTGAAGATTTTTTAAACAGCGCGACAGATGTTTGGCGTATTATTATGCAAATTAGATAGATGACAATTTATTTTTTTACTACCATTTTATACGGATATATATGTCCGTCTCAAGAGAGTTTAGCTAAATGCATTACGTGAACTGATTTATTGAGCAACAACAACCTGTTTTTAACCTCCATTTTAGATAGCGGGATTGCCCTAACCTGGTGACATTCGGTATACATTCGAGGCTTCTCATGTGCAATATTGGTACATGAATACTTTGAATGGTCTACAAACGGAGACGCATACCTAGAAGCATTGCCGCTGGGTACAAGTAATGTTCCCCTGCATAATTAACCGTGTTATCGTTATTTCACAGCAAATATATCTCAAACTCTGTAATATTAGCCTCAGCGCTTACACCGAATGTAAATAAAGCTTGAAATGGATTGTATTGAATTTAAACGTCCGGCTATTCGCCAATTACACCGTGTAATTTAAACCTGTGTACTGTATTACTATACCGGGGCCCTGACTTGCAATATTAGCTTTAATATGAAGCAGGATATGAAAACATTATCTTAAGATGAGGGTACATTTTCATGCACTGTCCAACTGTCCAATCTATAAATCAATCAATCGTTGCAGCACCCCCTAAGTGAACTCCAGGACAGAATAGGATGTCAAATGTTCTGCATGGCATGGGCTCATTCATTATCTAGCTGAGCATTGTAAAACCGTAGTTCGTGGTAATAACAAGATGCAACATGTGTTGTCCCCCATAACCACCAGAGGGCACTGAATCTTTGTATTTGGGTTCAGTTTATCAGTTACACGGAAGTCTCGCTGAATTTCCAAACACGTATTGGTGTGATGACATCGGCGTGGAGGAGGATCGGTTTCCGTCCCTGTCGGTCTCGTCTTCTGTCGGGTTTTTCCGCTCTGTCGGCTGATTTGGACCGCCAGCGTCGTGGTGGACGTCGGTTTGGGGGCGTCGGTGGTTTCGGGAAGAGATGTGTTAAGCTAGGTACAGACGGAGCGTTGGGTTCCTGCAAGAGGCAGATGTGGGAAAATGATTATAATCCCTTATTATAGTTGGTCATTCAACATTGAGACATCAAGTCTGACACCCTTCTTTTCGTTTCCAGCACTCTACTGTCACACGACTCCCATTAACCTACATACGTACCGTACAGTATTACGGTCTTTGTTATGGCATCCATTCAGGCCATAGGAAACATGTGACAATGCTGCAGGCTTATGATAGAAAGAAATATGGAAAGGAACGAAACAAGTTTCCAGCAAAACGGCCGAATAACCACTAATACAGTAATTTTGCCACCAAAAATCCACCTCAAGCCTTCCTAATATATTAGTTAGTGCTCATGAACAGTTGTTCCGATCATATCCCGTTCTCAGCTCGAGTTTTTGACGATCTTTTCAAATTCGTCCATCGAACCTTTTTCGTGAGACAGCCGCGCCATTTCAACAGCTCCTGGGTCGTGGTTTGACCTAGAACATTCGGCAGAGGTCGCTGCGTAAAGTGTTAGCCAATCAGTTTGTGTTGACAGCGAAATCGACGATCACGTGCCAAATTAGCGTTGAGGTCATGAGGTCCAACCACGTCCCCGGAGCTGTTGAAAATGGCGCGACTGTCTCACGAAAAAGGTTCGGTGGACGACTTTGAAAAGATCGCCAAAAACTCGAGCTGATAACGGAATATGAACGGAACCACTGTTCGTGAGCACTAGCTAATGTATTTTGAAGGCTTGGGTGGATTTTTGGTGGCAAAATTGCTTTATTAGTGGTTATTCGACCGTTTTGCTGGAATCTTGTTTCGTTCCTTTCCATATTTCTTTCTATCATAGGCCTGCAGCATTGTCACATGTTTCCTATGATTCAGGCACTCTAAATGTGATAAAGTATAACCAAGATACTATTAGTTATACGTCGCCCTTCCGGGGTAATACGGGATGAGATTTGGTTTCTCTCGCCATATTTTTCCGAGGCGCATTTATCATATCTCAGAGCATTAAGAATCACTTTGGACTTCAAGGCCGACATAATGGAACGGACTTCGATCGGACTTGCACTGGTTTCAGAACGATCCACAGCATGCACCGGAAAAAATGAACACAAAGACAAATGTATCATTTTTACAATCCTCATCTTTAAAACGTACTAAGGGAGGAGCAAAGATAACGATAACATATACTGTAATCCGTGAACAATGAACCCGGTTTCCGTGTGAAATACCGGTGGGCTTCGGTGATAAAGAATGAACAATCTAACTTCAAATTCAGCTTCATCTCTTATGTTCTATTCTGAAAATCAGAAATGTATAAAATACTGGAACATTAAGCTTAATCTCAATTTCATATTTAATATTTAATAGCCATCGACGAGTATAATATCTAGATTATATACCTTTTGTTAATAAATACATCGAAAGACCCGTTCCGGATTCACATCTGTTGCGTGGATATGTAAGTTTCAAATACACGTGTGAACTGTTACATTTCCATTCTGTCTATAATTCAACACCGTGTCACTCGACAGTGTCACTTGTGTCATGTTTCCATAACATCACACAGGAGAAGGACCAACATGAACTGACTTAAATTTACAGTTCGATCGAGAGAAAAATCGGAAAAATCAAACTGTCCTGCACAATTTGGCAGAAGTATAGGTATTTGCTTCATTTTCGCACGATGATGTTGATTGCATTTATTGTGCAGTTATTGAACATTGGCGCTGAGGGATTTGCGGCGACCAGGATAGCTGTGGGAATGTCACACGATGTGGGCGGGACAGCGGTGCTGTCGAATTCACAAAACAGCTGATTAAGATCAAAATCAAAGTCGTCGGCATGGCCTTCTGCTCGTACATCCTGGGTGTGTAACACGGCCGACGTGGCATCATTTGACGTGGGTGCAGGGTACTGAGAAGATGATGTCACAGTTTCTGCAGGATGGGGTTTGACAAGAACATTTACTGGAAGTGTATGCGTACCGGTATTCGTCTTTCGGGTTGAACCCATCGTGTCAGGAAAGGCTACTGACGCAACCGTGTGGCCCATTTGCAGTTTCTCGCCATCACTTACTCGCTGGTAAACCGACAGCGACGAGACAGATCTGTGACCTGTGACAGCCATTATTTGAGATGCTGAATAGTTGTTTCTACCAAGGATGGTGATGCCGGTTGCTCGTATACTGTGGTTAGTGTATGGTTCAGAAAGTTTCAGACGAGTGCCCAGGTTGGTCATGAAGGCTGCCAAGCGGTGTTTCCCAATAGGTTTGTTATAATACCAAACTTTATCGTCGTCGAGGAAACTATCAACCGGGTACTGCCACAAGCGATCACATTTCGGATGGAGTTTGGAGATATAACTTTCGAATGAAGCAACAGGACAGAACGGGGAACCTTCTTCTTCAGGCATGAATCCGGTAACACCCTCTTTTTGCTGGGCCCGGCGATTTTTTGTGAGTTCATCCTCCTTTTTTTTCACATACCTCTGCCCAGTTTTCGGGTCCCGCTTGATGATGAATGTGTTTTTTGTCATCTTTTCCATATTCTCCACTCCCCTTCTAAAGAAGAACAGACGTACATCGAACTGAACTTTATTTGCAAGCCCAGTTGGGGTTTTGGGGGACATGAGAACAGACTTGTAGAGTTTACAACGATCGGACTCGTTTATGGGCTCATAATGATCGGTGTCGCCTTTTCCAGATGCCTTCAACTCTGCAAGTGCGGTTTTGAAGCACTCGTTGGCTTCATTAAACTCCGAATTTCTAATCAAATCAAAAGTTTTCAAATACGGTGGGGCCTTCAGGTAACGATTCAGAGAATGTCGATAGTTTTCGAGAGTGGATGTTTTGTACAATTCTCCGTCTTGTTTTCGGGCATCCAAATAAAAATGACTTGAGTACCTCTGCTAACCTCTCGGCCGAGAATCCTTCGAATTCTTCACTCTGTCCCTTCTCTTTCAGGTAATACTTCAAAGTTCTGGCGGACGCTTTGTTCGATTTTTTTGTGTTGCTGGGAATAATATTAGCCCGCTTTTCAACAACTTCATCGTCCGTGTGAGACGCGAAACGTTTGCCTGATTCAGCCATTTTGTTTAGCAGACGATGGAATCTAGTGAACACCTGTTCGTTGCCCTTGGCGACGGGGGTATACGATATATATTCGACCAGCAAGTTGACAATACAGCATCACACATGAGGTCTGTCAGCCAATCAAAAGTCTACATGCTTCTCTGAGATATGATAAAAGCTGGTGTTCCCATGTGTAGAGCAATATTGAAACGTATTTCCAAGAAATACTTCGCCCATGTCGAATAGATATAAGAAAGCAACAGATTTTCATAAATATTAGCTAGCAAATTATCTAGCATTAACTAGTATAATGGAAAATATGTTGAATATGTGTGTGTTTGAATTCTCCAAAAGTATTTGGGGTTGAATATTCATTCCAGAAATCTCAGATAGTCATGTAAACCAATGGGCAAGGCTTTGGTGTAAGACCTCGCATGGAAAAGGTAATATCCTGGACAAACGACTGACAATACAACTTGTGGCAGATCCTTTGTCAATTATATTTCATGAGTCTTACAGCAAATCGTTGCCAACCAAAGCCATTGCATCAAGTGCAGTGACTTCAGAAAAAAGTCTTTGAAATGTAAATGAGTGGCTGATTGCCTTTAACAAACTGTAGACTGGTTAAACCTTTTCCTGGGTTTTGAGAGACTGAGTATTTGCATAATGATTGCCATCTGGATTCTACAGGTGACATGCATTTACAAGCCCAGTGTTTCCCAGTTATATCCTTCAGCTTTGGAAGAATTTTTGCATATGAACCTGGTAGGTATGCTCTAGCCTGGCAGGACCTTGGAACCCTGTCTGTGAGTTAACATTGGGACCTTCCTCAACACAAGCATCATGGGCACAAAGGCTGGGCAATTCTATGTGAACAGTGCAGGTGTTTTACCATCAAGAGTGCAAAATGCTGAGTATATTTGTACTGTCTATGGAGAATTGAAATAAACAGATTTTCGAAATTTTGAGATTTATCCATCATATCTTTGGTGATTGACTGTTTTGCAAGGTTTAATTATAGCAGTATCTTGCCATGTTATACAACTTCGACATGGGTGAGACATTTTTTGCAAATATATTCTAATATTACTGCTATAAATGGTAAAAAGTCTTGTCAAGGTGAGGTTGCAAGAATGGATGCCATAACAAAGGCCTTAAATGAGTTAACACAAGCGTCACATGTAAGGTAGAAGCGTCTAACAGCTTCAAATAAACATTATTGTGAATTAACTACTCATTGCATTTGTAATATAAAATGTCATCAGGCATCGGATCTAGAACATAGCTGATCAATCAAGGATAACGACCTCGTGTATATCGCCGTTTTGGTTGGTTGAATCGGCATTTTATCAATATCATTTTTGTCAACTCAGAAGTACTTTACAAAGTTGGATTAGCAAAAAGCTTAAACCCAAGACACATGAAACATTAAAAAAGGACTGTGGAATTACAATATACCGTTTTCAAAGATTTCCATCTTTAACCCTATCTGGCCTGGGCTTTTGGGACCTCTCCAGCCCTGGCGGAGGGGGGGGGGGGAGCGCCCAAACCAAGATGGCCGCTTTGATGTCATCACAGTGACGTCATTTTCAAAAACGGCATTTTTTGTTCGATTTTTCGGTCAGATTTTTCGAATTTTATATTTATGCAATTTCTTTGCAAAACTGCCTGATAACTTAGTAAATATTAATGTGATGTGAAATAAAATAGTTTTTGCCCACTTTTCGTCGCAGAAAAGCAGAAATTTGAAGGAAAATGACGAAAACATCACTTTTCTGGTACCCCATGTGGCCGCCATCTTGAATTTACCCATGATCCTCTGCATCGGTTTATAGGCTCAAAATGAACCTAATGTGATCAACTATAAAGTTACGGAGTGTCCGCTCCCAATTTTTTGTCGTATTGGAGATAACGCAGAAAGTCAGGTGGGGTTGAAGGAGACTACAAGATCCCATTTTCGTCAAAACAATTTATGCAACAAGCCATTCTTATAATCCGCCCATTCATATAGCCATTGTTTACAAGCCATTATTTACAAACCATTGATTACAAGCCTACAACCTGATCTGTTACGATATTCTAAATGGCCACACGTACTTACTTTGTCTTTATGTTCTCCGTCTTTCTGGTCAGGGTTTACTGCTGAGTCCCAGGGTGGCTGATTCTCGGTGGACTGGAGTGGAATATGGAATGGATATGGGTCGGGAGACGAAGTGGAAGGCGTCAAAGCGGGAGAGACGTCAGCAGACCGGAAGGCGTCGAACCCTCTGGCGGTGCTTCCGGAAATGTCCGCCATGTCGTCTGCCGATTTGCTGATCGGGATGGTACTAACAACTTTACCGTCACCTGACGGGGGATTTTTCTTCGGATTCGGTCGAAATTTCCTCTTCACAGCAGCGAACAGGTCCGAAGGTGAGAAGCCACTGGGAACTCCAGGCGGTAACATTTGCATTCCCACCTTCCCGAGAGAGGCCGATACGGAAGTATTATCTAAACTACTCGACTTGCGAAAGAATTTGCGCTTTTCTTTCGCGCCCAGGGCGCCCATCGTGGCTGATTTAGGCGGTGAGACTGGAAACGAAACGAAATGTCCCGGTATTGATCCTATTGTCTTTGATTTTTCGGCAGGATCCAAGCCAGTGTTGTCAACTATATTCACCTTTTCGTCCCATGACATCGGAGGTTTCTCCAGTGGCGGGAGATTTCGCGCCACCGCGCCGTGCGCTGGGTAATACAACATCTCGATCTGGTGAGGATCGAGCGGGGAGATATTCTCCTGATCTTGAATGTTATCGAAAGGAAATAAGTCCGTGTCCGCTTCGGACGGTGTATGAATTTGATCCGATTGTAAAGATGACTGTTCCTGTTGAGGATCCCGCCTGTCGACCCAAGACGGATACCCTACTTGCACGCTTGGAGAGGACTGATCGTCGGCGAAAAACTTTTTACGAGCAGTTCGTGGGGACATCCGGTCTAGACTTCCGGTTCCATGAGGCACCAATGCGTCTCCGGTGTGTCTCGACCTACTATCTCTTCCGGAACCAGCACTATTGGGTCCAGCATTACAGGGACCGGAGTTTGTGAAAAAGGCGGCTGGGATTTGTGAGGAGTATGTTGGAACGGACGAAGGAGTGGCTGTGTTGAATGAACTTAACGGAGCTGAATCCATCGAAATACTCTTGGTTAAATGCTGTGGCCTAGCTAGTCTTTGGTAAATCTGGGCCATGTCGGCTGACGTCACAGCTTGTGTCGGTGATCGGTTAGTTTGATGTGGTGGAGAAATGAGAAAACTAGGTGGAGGATCTGGGTAATTGGTGATCTTTCGAACGGGAGAGAATGTTGATCGGATATGATGTTTGTCCGGTGAAGCTGCCCGCGATGACTGCGCACTCCGCGAACCGGAAGCGTAGGACGGCGGATGCGGAGTAGCGGAAACGGCGTTGATCACGCGCCCTCTGTTCACAGGTTCAACCCTTTGCTTTGTCTGGCCAGAGGAATCGTCGTAAGTATGACTTCTGGCGAATCTGGTCGGACTGCTATCTGCGGATCTGGGAGAAGATGGAGAGACGTTGAGCTGATGTTGTCTAGCAGTTCTCTCGGTCCTGGGCATATCTTCTCTGGTGGTAGCTACGTCATCTGTCTCTTCGTCCTTCTGGTCGTCCACTTGGGACGTGGATAGACTCCTACAAAGGGAAACAAATGTATTTTTTCTGCAAATAGCAAGTGTCAGATCCGATATTCAATATTCAGCCGTCGTCCATAAAATAATGTCAACGTCAATAATCGGAAGACCTATTTCGTAAAACAGCACCATTTTCCAAGACACCGATACTGTCCGTGAATACATGTGTAGAACATGTTATTTTTGCTGTATGTATTTCGTCATTTCTTGGGATTTTGTGACATGCAATTTTCTACATGCCAGCCATTACATATATACCATTCTTTATTTTCGCGTATATTTACGTTTCGTGAAACTAATTTCCACTCGAGAAAAACGCGCAAATGACATGTTTTACACTATACCGATACATGTATCCCCCGGAAACAAGGCGAATTTTTGTGTGCTGTTCTTGTATTCCAGCATATAATATACTTCCCCGAATAGCATAGAGCAAACATATTTGCCATAAACTTATAACGTAAAGATACAAAAATGTGTGTCTCATAAGCCCGCGTCTTCAATTTTACAGAGCTAGGTTGGAATAGACATATTTTTTCTTTGTCTCGCTGATATAATTCACCCCCAGTATCAGATCGCACAAAAAGTGAACACATCGTTATACCGTACTTAAGTCGTAGGATTTAAAAAGTGAACACATCGTTATACCGTACGCAAGTCGTAGGATTTAACAAGAGCCCAAGGGGCTTCAATATACGCCCATATATCTGAAATTTCATTGGTCCAAATTTCAAAGTTGTTTAATAGCCCTGATTCCAATTGGTAGCTAGCAATCCAGAGAAAGGTCTACAATTTTGTGCTTCTGAGAATGTAACATACATCACATCTTTTACTGAATGATAAACTAAAATGAGCTTAACTCTTCGTAACTAGTTGACCTTGAAGCTTGAGCTGAGAGCCACACTGAAATCGATACTAGTCAAAAACAAGAAAATAGTAGTTTTCCTGCAAATGGATTCCTTTCAGGCGAGACAATTTTTCATGAAGGAAGAAGAAAGAGATGAAGTAAACCTTTGTTCTTTGAACAGGTATGAAGTTCATAAAGGACCTCTCTCCCCGTTAAATTAGTAAATGTATGGTTTTTATTTCACAACAGTTTAACTAAATGTAGCCGTTTCAAACATGGGAGACAACTCCACAAGACAAATACCATATACATGTAGGATAGAGAACTCTGAATATCCCAACCTAACACATATATTCAGCTAAACTTGATTCAGTTTTGGGGAACTGTGACCTTGACCTTTGACAAATTGATCTCAAAATGTATGGATCCTCTTTGCCATGCGAGTACTCAAAGTTTGGTACCAATCCATACCTTGAAACTAGAGATATCGCATGAACAACAAATCATAATGGATGAATAGAACATCGCATAACACGACCTCGTCTTCGACAGGCATATGAAAATGTGACTTTTAATGATTTCTTGATTTTGGGGGTCACAATGACCTTGACGTTCGGCCTTGACCTACATTTTGGTATGTGACACATCAGATGCCCCTATGACAAACTGTCTCCCATTAATTTCTCAATGGACACCAAAAAAATGATGATTTTTAACAATTTCACAATTTTGACTATTGACCTGGATCTAAATTTTGGTACATGACAAATCGGCTCCCCATGATTTCTCAATGGAATCAAAAAATCATGATTTTTAACAATTTCATGATTCTGGGGGTCACAGTGACCTTGACCTTTGACCGTGACCTACATTTTTGTATGTGACACATCGTGTCCCCCTAATGTATCTACCGACACAAAAAAAATGTTATTTTCAATAATTTCCCAATTTTGGGGTCAGTGACATTTGACCTTGACCTATTTTTTAGTATGCGACACTTCATTTCCTCCTACTGAATCCACGCACAAAAAATTAGAAATTTTCAACAATTTCCTGATTTTTCGGTCACACTGACCTTTGACCTCTGATCTCGACCTACATTTGGTAAGCAACACATCGTCCCCCCCCACTAGGGCATCCACTCACCAAAAATTAGAACTGTAGATAGAAAACTGTCAATGATCAATGATTTCCTGATTTTAGGCAACAGTGACCTTTGACCTCTGACCTCGACCTCAATTTTGGTACGCGACACATCGTCTCCACCTAGTGTATCCACTCACAAAAAATTGCAACTGTGGATAGAAAATATTCACAGATATATACCGGACACAAACACTTCAGTGATTTGCTGTTTTTCAGGCCAGTGACCTTTGACCTCTGACCTTGACCTTCATTTTTGTACGCGACACATCGTCTCACCATAAGGTATCCACTCACCAAAAATTGGAACTGTAGATAGAATATTGTCCCAGATATGGGCCGGACACGAGGGACGGACAGACGGACAGACGGACAGACAGACAGACGGACGGAAACCGCCATCACATAATACGTCCGCCTTTTTTGGCGGGCGTATAAAAAGTGAACACATCGTTATACCGTACTTAAGTCGTAAGATTTAATCAAAGTAACAAAAATGTTTGACAGAAGAATATACCTTCTCATATTTGGCAGTTCGTCTTTCACGCTTTCCAGATATTTGTCCAAGTCATTCATGATAGCATTCAGCTGTTGAATGGACTACATCCGCAATGGAAAATTACAAACATTAGCTATAATTATATAAACACACAGCACCATTAAATAAAACGAGACGAATGAATTATGTAGGAATTATGCAGGAAATAAATTTTACACGGTAAACTTTTGCTACAGATTTTACAGTAATTTACTGTAGTTTTACTACAGCAAAGTTGTCAGTAATTTACTACATAAAATTTACAGTAAATATGAGAATTACAGTAAATTACTCTAAAAATACATCAAGCAGTGTATTTTGCAATTTACTGTATATTTTACAAAAAATACCGACAATTTTGCTGCAATAAAATAACAGTAAATTACTGTAACATTTACAGCAAATTTTACACTGTAAGCAGAAAGTAGAAACAACCGAATTGAAAGAAAATAGCCCAATTGGCTTCAATACCCCTCGGCTATCAGTTATTGTCTACACTCAGCAATCATGCATTGCATAAAATGTGTTTTTAGAACTTTGACAACATCATGTAGGTTAACACAAATGTGCTCTAGCAGGGTTGACTGTAGTTCTCTCATTTTAGAAATACACAGGAAGTTGAGCCAGGTCAGCTTTTGCCAAGGCCTCAATTGAGGGAGGAAATTTTGTGCTGAGGTTCTGGTAGAGCATGACCAATTTCTTAGCTCTAAATATAGCTCATAATCAAATCAAGTAATTTGATCTTAGAAATATAGATCAAGGTCAGCCATCTTCAAAAAAATTCTGATCTATTCCAACTTACTTGAGTATGGAACATGAATTCGGAGATCTTAAACTTAAGATATAGAAACTGACCTTTGAAAAATAAGTCAGTGATAGTCGAAAGACTTCAAGTCCAGGCATATGTGGTACAAATTTGGACAATGTAGATATAATACTTCATGAAATATTGTGCTAAACAGTATATGACCTTGATAAAATAGGTCAAGGTCAGTCATCTTCAGCACACCCCTGGATCATCTCCAGATGTATACATAGTATTACTTTTGAAAGCCTAGCTATATTTCTTTGTGTTATATCAAAATAAACAGTATATGACCTTGAAACAATAGGTCAAGGTCAATCATATGTGATAGGCTTCTAGTCAATCACCAGTTGCATATGTAATATGAATTTGGAGACCCTAGATTTAATCCTTAAAAAAATATAGCAAATACTAGATTTTGACAGGCTTCGGACCCTTCACCAGATGCATACGTGGTATGAATTTACAATGCCTGGCTCTAATCTTTCTTGAGATATCCTGTCCACAAGAAAGATGGACAGACGGACAGATAGACAGAGGGAAAGACAGACAGACGACGCCGACATCGACAATACCATTGGGGCATATAATTTTAATAGAATTCCCACTGATTAGCTTTGTATAGTAAAGCAAGGTATTAAACACTCCGAAGAATGACAAGCAATTCATTTTGACTCAATATTTCGGTTTATTGTTCAATTAATTGTTTGTCGTTCTTCGGAGTGCTCACCTTGCTTTACAAGAATATAATTTTTGAAACAAATTTATATAGATACAAAGTTCCAGGACTTTATGTTTGAAAGTAAACTGAAGCATATGTCTATTGACGGAAAATCTTCAAACCGTGCGAACCTACAACCTTCGTTCAACTCAAAACATACAATTGCTTCGATCTACCGTTCCTTCTACCGTTCTACGTTATGTGTTTACTATAATACACAATTTCAAATATTTCCCCGTGGTAAATGAGTCTCCCAAATAACTATAAACTGTGTACCAATATCCGTGCAGGTTTATATGAAACAGGATACTTGTGAAGGGTAATATATAGTACTTACATCTCTCATGTACTTGAGCACAGCCTGCAGGATGACGAAGAACAAAACAAAAAAAGAGAAAACAGAAATAAACTTTACCTGGTCATACAGTTTTTTTTATAGATTTATGCCAATATTGTTAATGTCGAGCAATACAATTTCAATTTCACTAATATTAGAACATAGCATCTGGGCAATATCGACACGAAATGCCATTTCAGATACTCATAATAAGTTATAATAAGTCTGTGTACGTATATTTAATAATGTATCCCTACATGATCCAAGGTCCTCTGTAGTTGTTCGTGGTCGGGAATTCCATCCGGAACTCCTTCGGGGCTCATGCGCACCAGATCTTCCGCTGTTTCCACTTCCTGTACCAGGGTCGCCAATTCCCGTAATCGCTTAAGCTGTAACAAAAGTAATACTGAATTTGTCAAACTACCAAATACTAAGTTATTGATGAAAACATGCACTGAATACATAATACTGAGCTAGAAGATTTGAAATCGTGGATTTTCGTAGCAGATTTTCTCAATTTTTAAACGTCAAAAGGGAAATTCAGAATTCTACAACTTCGAATACCTCAGTTAACGCAATAGGATGGAGTAAGTGACGTTAATCACGAAATAATAATGTCGTGTTACATCAAGGCTCAGTAGTAGTAGAGAAAGACGCTCAAGCACTGTCCCACTGTGACGTCGTCGCTAGTGTGTTATCGCCCTCTGTTACAAAACAAAACATAGGGCAGTTTTCGTGGGCTTCCGATGGGTGGGTTTTTTCTCTTTCTCTACTACTCCGCTCAGTCGTACTTGCCGTATGTAAGATGTCGTCAATCTTTCTGTTTTGTCGTATCTGGAACTGTCTGGCGTCGGTCAGTCGCCGGACAAGATCACATTTCTCCCGTTGCCATGACTCTTTCTCGCTGCTATCCCGGTCCTTTACTTCCTGAAACTGTTTCTGTAGATTGGCGATTCTCTTGGTGTATCCTTCCAACTTAAAAATGTAAATGTTTTGAACGTACAGTTGAATCTCAGCATTACAGGCCCAATTCAGTGAAACATATGAATATTGACACCTGGGTAAACCGACAAACCTCTAAATACCGACCTTACCCAAATATAGTCCCAATGCATAAATTTAAAGTATTTTGAACTCTGATAAACCAGAACCATGTTATCTCATGTTAAAACTAACACTATAATCTGGTCCCAAGCATGGTCTGTACACACAGGTTTCATTATAGGCGCCTACAAAAAGTTTCACATAAGTTCGTTTTCCTTGAACGTACTCTCCCATCTCGCTCATCACAATCTCTGCTTTCCTGTTCAGTTCAGTGAAGAACATTGAGTTTGAGCACGAACCTTTGTGAACATTGGGCATATTCTATTGTCTTCTCCACGATAAACGTGATCTCGAAAGTTGGCAAAATCCTTATTATTCACATCATCACGGACCAAATTAATCTGATGAGACGTTACAATTACAACTATTAGGGAAGTGGGAAGAGGTGCCGACATACTGACAGAGCCACATGACTTCACAGTATAGTCTTCTGGTTAACCTATTCTAAAGCACATACCAAGAATCTAACGATTCGTGATATGTGTTGTATCTCAGGTACGCTTTTATTGTACCTGTTCATGTGGCAACATGACACCTAACTCCTCCTTGTCGATTTTGTCTATATTTCACCTGAATATTTCACTGCTAAAAGAAGCGAATATTCAACTTCAACGATTTCTTACCTCGGCAATTTTCTTTTCGGCCTCTTTCTTCTCGTCCTCCAATTTGATCTTCTCCACCTCGTGACTATCAATGAGATCCCTGCGCTCTTTCATATGATCCTCGTCACGTGACTTTAGCTGCTGTTGTAAATCCAAAGCGAGGTTATGGGCTTCCACCAGGAGGCGCTTCTGTTCGGATCGCTCTTTCTCCCATGTGACTTCTATTTTAGTTTGAATATCTTTCGTCTTTGTTTGCACTTTGGATGTAGTAGATAATTTCTCTTCGAGCTGAAAGATAGAGGTGCAGTAACTAAGCAACCACTATACACTTATATCCACTTATATTTAGGAGGACACTTTTCGGTAAAGTACAAATACTTATGCTGGGTGGGCCAGTCCCGAGCGAGACTCAGAGTTTGACACCAAATCGCCAGCAGTAAATGCAAGCGCTTTAAACCACACGGTCACCTCAGCTTCCAAAAAAGAGAAAGTTCGGAGACACTTTCAAGCCACTTTCTAAATTAATATTACTATATTTAACCATAACACACTTCACTATTGTTACAGCAATGTGGTTCGAATTGTCGTAGCAAAATTGTTAGCCTGAAGGGCTGTTAGCTCAGCGCGGCTGAGATACTAAGGCTACACCCGAGAATCCACCGTATTCTCGGATATGAATTTTAAGTGCCGCGGGATGCTTTCCTGTAGAGTCATATGGTTGCTTTTTAGTGGCCAGACGTCGTCAAGTTTTCCCATCTCTTGCATATCGCTCCAGTGTCATGTAATGGTGGTGTAGAATTCTATAATTCTCGTACTTTGGTGTTTGTCCCTGCTATTTGTGAACAAACTGATGGCGTTAAATCCCTAAGCAAAGATGGTCCATCACATAATGGATGTCTCCCTGTTACACATGCAAGCCAATCAGATTGCTTATGATCCTGTCGTCAGTAGTTACAGCTGAACCATATCCTATCTATTGATGATCATGTCGTAACAAGCAGTCCAATAGGTTAGAAGGACCCACATGTGATTCGTTTTCATCGGCTGCAATCCTATCATCGACTGAGATATCGTCGATCGCTGAAATCGGACAAACACCACTTGTGGTGTCCAGTTTGGTATACAGGCTTTTGCACAGCAAATGGACACTCTTTATTTAGAGGATCAGCGACTCCGCCGCCATATATATATATACATATATTTGTCATTCGATGTTAGGAGATACGACAACTCTATATTTTCCACGAATATTAGAGATTTTTTTAATGTAATTATTAGTTAACAATCAGGAACACCATTCACTAGAAATCGTTGGAAGTTTACATGTATATACTTCTCTTTAGAATATGGAAATACGAGACTATACCTGATTCATCCGACTTTGCATATTAGACTTTTCAATCTCCCAAGCTGTTTTTTCCGTGTTGAACGCATTGACAGCATTTGCTCGCATCCTCTCTTGATCTCCCACTTTCGTTTTCAGGTCTTCTGCTACTCGCTTCATCTCAAGTACGATTTTCCGGTTTTCATCAATCTGGAAGTTGAAAATAAGACCGGATGAGATTCCGTGTCAAACCAACCCCAATTCAGACACGGTTTTCACATTCCCTGTGGCCTGGTTACACAAAATCATAGTGCCAACGATGATTTTTTAATAATAAAATTACAGATAGCATGTATTTTCTTTTTTATCCCCAACATCGACTCGCATATTATATCCTTGGATCGTCAGCAAACAAAATATAACAAATATCAATCATTCAAGTGTGGCATTCGTTAGCTAGCTGCTGTCCAATAGAACTCCATAAGTGTAAGGTATTTTTCTATGATCAGCAGTGCCCAAATGCATTTTTAGAGAAAGCCAATTATCAGGCAACATTGTTGCCACTCCCTGTAGCCATGCTCGAAGAGGCGTATGGACATCGTCAGCAAATCTGTGATTGGCTGAATGTTCTTCCAATATTCTTCACGAGCCAATGAAAATACCGGATTTCTTTTCGAAAATTTGAATTCACCAATCAAAGTCTTTAAAAACTGGAATATATCCCGTGATGCATTGGAGTTACTTTACAGATCCTTTGACATTACAATGTTAATCCGGATCACCGAGATCTTCAACAGAGTTACTCCATGGTGGATCTCCCATAGAGTTACTCCACTGTAATCCCCACAGAGTTACTCAACTTTGATTCCCAACAAAGTTACTCGCCTGAGATGCCCGGGTCACATTTAATACTGAACCCCAACGTTTTTTTGTACAGAAACTCAATTTCCCTAAAATAAACCTGAAATTATGCAAAATATCCTATATTTCTCCATTTTCTTGTTAAAATACCCATGTCTACCCAAATGTCTTCAGAAAACCCATTTTTGCGTTGAAAAGACACATTTTCCATCCTAAGCGTCGGACACAAAACTCAATATTGATGACAAAACTCAATATTGATGACAAAACTCAATATTGATGACAAAACTCCATATTGATGACAAAACTCCATATTGATGAAAGAACTCAATATTGATGTCAAAACTTAATATTGATAACAGAAGTCAGTATTGATGACAAAACTCAATATTGATGACAAAACTCAATAATGCATGAAAATGGTCTTAAGGGGTCCCGTTACCTTTCGTTTAGCGGAAGACACCCGATGTATCATACCGAGCCTACATTCATAGATAAATGAGCATTCATATAAATTGGGGTGAATAATGAAACCAAAATATCCCTCTAAACTGTCATCAAAGCTAAAATTTCGCCTATCTTACGGGAAAATTCAAAGGAGATGATAAGATAAGGCGGAATTTTGGCCTATAGGTGATGCGGTTGAAATCGAAAAAAAATGTTTTAAAAATAATTGTGTTTTAATGTAACGACAAGAGAAAATATATGTACACAATATGTGAAAGTTCTAGCTCGATTGCGTTATGATTATAGTTATGACATGAAACTAAAATCCGCAGCATGTACTATTTCGTGGAAAAAGGGTCTAAATCGAGTCATTCAAACACACATGTTAACCTGGTGATGTGGGGTGGCATTATATCTCTACTGCTGAAAAATCGTTTTGGTCCAATGGGTCCTTCGTGTCTAAATGTGTGTAAAAATGATTCGATTTAGATCCTTTTTTCACGAAATAGCACATGCTGCGGATCTCAAATTCATGTCATACCAACAAGTATAACGTAAACCTTTCACATATTGTGTACATATATTTTCCGTTGCCATTACATTAAACAACAATTCTTTTTAGAAAACTTTATTTTGTTCGATTTCATCCGCACCACGTATAGGCGAAAATGCCGCCTTATCGCTCCATCTCCTTTACACCTGATTTTCAGCCTACTACAATTTGGATTTCAGGTTTTTTCCTATCTTTTAACATATAATTTTGACCCTTAGCTCTATTGCCAAAAATTGGCATGGTGGCGGACCCATTGTTGCGACTAATTTCAATTAGTAATACATGCGGTAAAAAAATAAGCAAAGACAGGAATGTTCAAAGACAGCATGTTGAGTGCACATTTTTGACTGAAATCCGAAATTCCATTGAAATCTCCATGTTATTTCATGAGATTCTCTCATTCATACAAACCTTATTTATATAAAGAAAAATACATGGTCTCAATGTCTGATTTTCGGATATCTTCTGTTTTCAAGTAGTACTTCAATATAACACTGAAATGCCCGGAATGGGAAATTCTGGTTGGGGAAATGCCCGGAATGAGAAAACTCCGGGGTTCACATTGTCTGACAGGGTGAACAGCTTATACTTTATACCAAAATGTATACACTTACCTCTTTTATCTTTCTATCCAGTTGAAGTTTTTCTTCTTGCCAGCCTGCTACATCGTGTGTGTACTTGGCCTTCAGTTCACTCATACCTCTCTGGATCCCTTTGATGATATCTTTGTGTAAGTCTCTCTCTCTCTGGATCTTCTCGGCGGACATCTGTAGTTTGGTATATTCCCGCTGTAGTTTCTCAAGTCTCGTCTCGTAGCGGACTTTCATGGCGAGAAGTTCGGCTCGCAAGATCTTCTCCTCTTGTTGGAGTCGGTAAGCAAGCTCCGCCTTGATTGGTGAAGTTATATATACAGTCAAATCTGATTGGCTAATCATGATATTAGGTCGATAATTTATGTAAGAAACAATCATATTGGTCAGGCATTTATACAGTAAGCATGCTCGACCTTCAATGGTGAAGTTATACACTTAAACCTGATTGGCTAATCATGATATCAGGTCGATATTTTATGTAAGAAACGATCCCATTGGCCAGGCATTTAGACGTCAAACAAGCTCGGCCTTGAATGGCGAAGTTATATAAAGTCAAATCTGATTGGCTAATCGTGATATCAAGTCGATATTTTATGTAAGAAACGATTCTATTGGCCAGGCATTTATACGGCAAACAAGCTCGGCCTTGAATGGTGAAATTATAAAGTCAAACCTGATTGGCTAATCATAATATCAGGTCGATATTTTATGTCAGAAACAATCCTATTGGTCAGGCATTTAGACAGTAAGCAAGCTCGGTCTTGAATGATGATGTTATAAAGTCAAATCAGATTGGCTAGTCATGATATCAGGTCGATATTTTACGGAAGAAATCATCCTATTGGCCAGGCATTTAGACGGCAAACAAGCTCAACTTTGAATGGTGAAGTTATACAGTCAAATCTGATTGGCTAATCATGATATCAGGTCGATATTTTATGTAAGAAACAATCCTATTTGTCAGGCATTTAGACGGTAAGCAAGCTCGGCCTTGAATGGTGAAGTTATAAAGTCAAATCTGATTGGTTGATCATGATATCAGGTCGACATTTTATGTGAGAAACAATCCTATTGGTCAGGCATTTAGAAGGTAAGCAAGCTCGGCCTTGAATGATGACGTTATAAAGTCAAAGCAGGTTGGCTAATCATGATATTAGGCCGATATTTATAAAAGCAAAATTTATATTGGTCAACCAGTCATATTACCGGCATTCATGTCACCATCCTCGTCACAAGCGCAGCAACTTCCCCTTTCGTCGGGAGACGTTATATGCAAGCGCAGACTTGAATGTTGAAGTTATAATGTCAAAACAGACTTGCTGATCATGATACCAGGTCGATATTTTATGTAACGGACAATCCTATAGGACAGACATTTATATTACCGGTACTGAAAAGCCTTCGGATAAGAATCATTGTTTTACCTAGACAGACTATTGTTCTCCTTTCTCTCGTCAATCCTCAAATGGAAGACGGACCTGACAGCATTATGTTTCTATCATCAAATTCGATGCCAGTATCCTTTCATCTACATGATTTCCAAAGTCGTTTTTGTAGAGCATATTCATATCTAAGTCACGCTTGGTTAATGTTGACCGCGTCTCTTTTGCCAGAAACTCGTTAGACTGGTTATCTCCCCTGTTTGTCCACACAGTAGACAGGTATCGGCCAGCATCGTAATTCCGATTTCAAATTTTACTGGCTGATGATTTCGGCGGCCTGATTGGTTGTCTCAGATGATGTAGCCTTTCATTGGGCAATTGTCCGTGATCAGGGGAGCTCATTCTCTAATATTTAACGTCAAAGTGTTTTTAAGTGGTATTGTACGCCTGTAGGCTTAGAGCCATTCGCGCAAAATGACATAATTTTTTCATATTTTGTTAACATTGTTCGCGAAACATGAAGATATCTATGTAATCAATTTATCTTACTCATCTCTTAGATAATTTTTCATCAGCTCTATTAAGGTCCAACAATTAGCTTATTAAACCATTCAAGCAAAAATCTACTAACGCCTATCCTATAACACCGGGGACCGGGCGAATATAAAAATTTTGAATTTCCCATCACATAAATATCTTCAAAATATATATAATGGGAGGCAGATATATTGGAGGTACTTCCATGGATTAGATACATTTAATCAAAAGTTCATCAGTGCGAAATACAGTGTAAATGCGACCTTCCTACGCCTCTATCTTGTGTATGAGAATGACGGATATGAGGCATGTCTTTATGAAGACACGCTCGTCATAAATATATAGTGTTAAGTGTATTTTTATAGATGAAGCTTTGTTGAACGTTTTTCGGGACCTTGACCTGGGAGAGTCTCCAATATTCTGATAAACAGTAAATTTATCTGTTAAACGATGATACGCGTGTTATGAGACTATACTTCACCATCCCGGAACCACGAGAACACCAATGCATCGCGTAGTCCAAGATACAATCTGCTTAATATTGTTTTACTTGGCGGCGATTCATGTAAAAGGCGCCCTCAAAGTTGCTGTATCCCTTCTACCTACGTAAACAATTGTTATAAGTCACTCGGTGAATTAGCCTCAACATGTGCCACCTGCTGACAGGGGGGTTATGGGTAATACTGATATGGTGGCTGATACCTTGAGATTGATACTATTCATGAATTTTCGATCAACACACTGACGCAACGAAATAAATAAAGAGTGTTTGTATCTGATACAAAGAATATCAGCGCGGAAAGGTTCTCCTAGCATACATGTACCATGATTGAAGGAGAGCACAACAGCACAAATTTCAAACGTGTTGGCAAATGATCCTGACAAATATCACACATGTAAGCCGAATGAAAGTAATGGGGATAGCAATGGTGAACAACCCGAAAGAAAAAGATTCAAACCTGAGTGATTGTTTTCGGATGAAATTCTCACCAGTTTAGTCAAAGGCGCGTACAAGAAATACCATAGGACTTTTAATCCACAGAACCCCAATATTGTAATCTTTGAGCTCTCGCAAAAACACATGGGGAATCGAGAATTTGATCGTTCGAATATGGAACGTTTAGGAAGAGTGAGGTGGAGGGGGGGGGGGGATTTGACTTAATGTCACACTCAAGTTTGTTTCACTCATATGGTGACAGTCAGTTTGGTTGGTGGAGGAAGCCGGAGTACCCGGAGAGAACCACCGCCCGTCGGCAAGCAACTGACAAGCTTCAACCCGTGCCGGTTCAGCGGTGTGAGGCTAGCGATCACCAGCGAAGCGCCTTAGACCACTCGGCCACCGAGGGCCCTCTTAGGGAGAGCGAACTTAGGAACAATTTCATATCGTCATGTGGAGACGTTTCTTGGTAATCTCACAGTGTAAGATTCCTTACCTATACATTTTCAAAAAGGGTTCGGACTAGAAACTATGGAATAAATCCTTCTCTGCCAATATATCCCGCTATGTGAAAACCATATTAATCTAATATTTTAAGGAACGAATCTTGCGGTATATCGCAATCCGATACAGGTAACCAACGCAAGAGACTTGGGACTTCAGAGTATAGAACATCAGATTCAGACGTTTACCTGTACAAAGATGAAACAGGTCTACTCTCACGTCCAGTCTACCGCAAGAGAGACGATTACAATTATGACAAGTGAAACTAACCCTTCCCGGACAAGAAAATCTGGAAGAGCCTGCATATGACATATCTCGCCCAGTAGCGTTTGCTAGATACTGTGAAAATGTGACGATTTCAATCAACGTCACCCATAAGTTTCGCAGAAACTGGTTGGAGAAGGTTACCCCACCGAGCGCCTTTAATTCATTCAAGGTTTCCACATTGTCTGATTACGTATAACACGAGGCTAGGGGCCGTAAACGTCGTATAATAAGATCGTCATGATGCTCAAACATATAGTCAATCAAAAAAAGTTTGAGAGACAATATACTCTAGAAATCGACTGAAAGTCGGATCTCTTATATTTCACCAATGAGCTTCCCTGCTTCACTAGCAGCCAACAAAGGTGGTGACTGAACCAAGTAAACATAACAGAGTAGCTGACTTAATTGCTTAATTGAAATTCTGCTTAACCGAGTTGGCTGTGAAATGAGAAATTCATCACTGCCCTATACCTAGGTCTGTGTACAGAGGTAGTCTAAATAAATGCACATGTTTCCTGGATATAGAGTATACAATTAAGAGGTTTGTTTGTGACATACCTGTGTTCTCAGTCTGGATACTTCATGCTGCAGACGTTCGCCAAACAAGGACTTCTCTTGAATGACTTTATTCCTGTCATCCAATCGGTGTTTCATATCTATCTCTTCATTTTGGGACCTCTTAACTGTATTATCCATTTCTATCTGTAACTTTCTCACTTCTCCCAACAGCGTCTCTTTTTCCTCAATCAGTTTACTATTGTCTCTACTCAGCTTGACGATTTTCTCATCTTCGGGAAGTTTCTTCAAAGCTTCTGTGGCATTGTATTTTTCTTTGTACGTTTTCAATTCCGTGATCAAGTTGGACTTTTCGAGTTGCCAAGTCTGTTCTTTGGCACACAACTCGTCGCGAAGTCTACCCACATCACCGTTCAAACTTCCTATTTCATTTTCGAGGTTCGCCATTATTTTGTTTAAATTATCTATATGCATCTGTAACGCGCTACTTTCCTTCGCGACATCCGGCAAAGGCCCAGTCATGTCATGTAACTGAGAACGCAGTCGCTGAACCTCGACCTCTTTGTTATTCAGCCGCACCATCGACTCCCGTGTAGCACCTTCCAGATTTAACACATCCCGTTGTTTCTCTTCCATGTTCACGTTGATTCTTTGAATAATATCGTCCTTTTCTCGCAATCTCTCGTCGCGAATGCGCAATGCCTCGCGTAAATCTCGGACGCTCTCGTCTCTTTGAGATATTTGGTCTAACATAGTTTGAAAGTCGCCGTCCCGATTTTTGATGATGTCGTCTTGTTGTTCAATGATGTCATCTCGTTTTTTCACAAGTTCATCTTTTTCTTTCAAGAGATGATCACTGGTGGCTAAAATGGAATCCTTCTGTCTCAAATCGTTTTGCAGACGATGTAAGGTCTCTTTAAGTTTCAGAAGATCAGCTTCTAGAGTTTTCTGTTGTGTCTCCAGAGTTATCTTCTCTTTCTCTGAAGCTGCACTCTTGGACACCCAAATCTCATTTATCTGAAACAGAGAAACATTACGAACTTGAAACGAAACTGCACGATATCCTTTGAATACGACAACCAAAGTGTGACTGAAGCATTGAGCTAACATTGTCATGAAGGCATTGAAATAATAAAAAATAAAAAAATTCTGAATAGTAATTAATTGATATAGCAAAACGTTGATGGGAATAGAGTAACACTAACCCTAACCTTGATGGGAATAAGGTAACCGTAATCCCAACCCATGTGCACCATCTAAATAATTACCAGATTAACAACATTTCTTTGAACTTTTCAAAGTTTAATGGCGCAATGAGAAGTTCACTTCAGAACGAAAACGCAGGTTCATATTAGAAAGCCCTCACAGTTCTGACCCCCTCCCTTCTCCCCTTCACACACAGAGTAAAATTTCCGACAGACAAATTTTAACACAACAACATTAAAGAAAATCAGATATTTGGACCTTTATCTCTTTGTCTTGAATACATATGTATACATACCTCCTCCACCTTATATTCAAGTTCCTCCGATTTCAGTTTGTATTTGGCACACACATGCTTCAACTTGTCGATTTCAACTTGTGCCTGGTTAAAAGGTGAAGAAAAGGAGTTTTGTGCACAGGCGGCAGGTTCAGTTCTAAATTAACTAAACATCTAAATATCATAATCACTCAAAACTAGACAAAGGTTCCAAAACTTCATCATACTATATTCGTCTATCTATTGGGTTGTATCCTTTCTATCTTCATCTACTTTCTGTACCCCGAAAACAGCATCCTAATTATAGCTACTTGACATCTCCTGGGAATAAGGTGTCCTACACATATCACTTTACACTCGGCACGGGCTCGTAGTATTATGTAGTATGTACAGATTCGTCCATCAGGAATTCATATTGGCATCCATGTTGAAACTCCTCGTATGACGCCCTAACTCCGAGTAGCGCATGTCAGCTGTAGGATTTCGTTGCCATGAAGATCGACTTGCGATGAAAAGCCAGGAGAAATACCTCAAATTAGGCGAGATCTTTCGGAGGTCGAATCAAGGGAATATTCATTTTATTTAGATATATATTTTATCTCTGGATAAGGAAAAGATACAACGAGGACTATTTGAGCGGAAACACATCCTAAATAGTATGTGGTGTGTCTCACGTTCGGCGGATCACGGTTTACAGATGAGAGCTGTAAAATCCCTACAACGTTAATGCGCGAGGTCAGATGACTTCGACGGAATCGCCCGAGCGGACACGAATGATCACTTCAATGCAAACTAAAATTCCGCTAAAAAGGGCGCCACCTAGTGGCAATATGAGATTGTCGAATTAGAGGTACTGGATGAGCCGGAAGTACCAGGTCTGGAAACTGGTAAGCGGAGGCAGAAAATGGGAACCAGATCAACCGAACATGATACATTGTATAGGGCACAAGCCCTCTCCCTTTGTGTGTAACTGTTACAAAGGAGGCGCTTATTATTTTGACATGAGAACCCCAGCGTGTTTTGGGGAAGTCGGATCATGTAGATACACATGCGTTGAACCAACGTATTTTGCCCGCCACTTCGGCGGACTCGAGTTAGGGTCCGCAGCTGTTAACATCCACACATACATGAACTCCAGTTTATCGCCTCCGTATTTCAAATATCACTAATATTTTGGCGTCATTAATAAGACACCACCGTAACATGACTATTGAAACAGTGAGAATGAAAAACTATGCACGTGCTACTCAACCCAGGAATCCATAAGTTATCACTAACGAGACTAGAGACTGCGTTAATAATCAGCAATAATTTAGGTGTTTCGGGCTTGTCTTGTGGAGAACAACGGGCGAAAACATGCTGATTATAGGAAAACGGATTGAAAAAATATCAATTCAAATTATCATATACCAAGCCTAGTGTTAGTTCATATTTCTTTCCAGCCGTTTTCCAATAATTATCATACTTGTAAATTATCCCCACTGTGTTCCATGAGAGCCTAGATTACACGTGCATAATGATTATTACAAGCGTCTCGTCCGTCATTCAGTATTCATCCGTCGCCCATTAAAGATTCTCCGCGTCCATAATCCAAAGACATATTCCATATAACAGCATTACCACCAAATTTAAAAAGAAAAAAAAAGAAAAAAACCACACACACACAAAATAATCATAGTATTCCTGAACATACGCCAGTGAAGCTCAAACTGTTCGACCTGCGACGTAACCGTCTATGTGCATTGGTGCGCAACGATCGCGGAACTGTAAAACGGAGTGTGATTTTTCTCGAATTTCTGGCGAATAGTACTGTACGAAAACTCAGAGCGTGACCGTTTTTGAGTGACAAAGACAACCCACCTCCAATTCTTGTTCTCGTGTCTGTTGCAATTGCTCCGCCATTTCCTTATACTGCTTCAACTCCTCTTGGAGGTCTTGAACACTAGGAACACTTGACGGCGAGCCTCGCTCTGAACTGGCCTGTTCTTCCAAAGCTTCTCGGCGGTCCAACTGAAAGAAACGGACAGACAGACAAGTACGTCGTTAAGAGATAATGAAATGTAAAAGATAAATAATTTACTACATCTGGTAGTAAGGCCTTTTGCTCCAGTTTGCGATAAGATTCCACCCGTTGTTTGTGTAATATGCATTCTAGACGGTCTTAAAGGCCCGAGCTTTTACTCAGTTATACACAAACCTTCATTATTCGGTTAATTATTCTGGAGATTCAGCCTCATCAATTATCAAGTGACATTTGATAATTTTGATTAAATCTGATGCTAAGAATCGCCATGTGGCTCAATCGGATACAAAACGGTCTAAATTGCTCAGTAGATTTTCAGGTTGAGAAATACTCTACAAGCTTATTCTGGGTAAGATCTGTCAACACTGAAATACTGCTTGCGGGAAGTGGGTTTGGTATATTTAGATGATATACTTGTATATATTTTAAAAGGAAGATTGAAAAACGCGTAATCAGTTACTTATAATCACAATTAGAACATGTCTATGTAATTGTATTGCAGCACCTTATATATGCGTCTTGTGATACCAACATGTCCTGTTTCCCTTTCCGTCCTAAGAGCGACATAAAAGCAAGAAAAACGTTATTGAAAAGAACAATCTGTTAATGAGAGCCTCTCATAGGAATGTGGTAGATGTGGCCAGTGTCAGATCCGACATTCGATATTCAGCTTTCGTCCATAAAAAAATTTCCGCGTCAATAATCGAAAGACCTATGTCGATTCCAAATGTGTACGAAATGAAAATAATAAAAATATGGAAAAAAAATCATTTAAAAAATAATTGTTTCATACAAGAGAGAAACGTTTAACAGTTTTCAATGATGCCAGCAAGATATGATGATGTTCTTTACATAAAATCCTAAACCTGACCATTATTCTTTATTCAAATTCTGTAAGTAACTCAGTCACGCTGGATGGTGCCTGTCAATTTGAACTGCAATGCTGTAGAGAAACTAATCTCCTGACGGATACACTGATCAGGGGGGGAATATAACAGACGCATTGATTAGCTAATGCGAAATCATGCTGCGCCTCCAGTAGAGGAGCACTGATTGTTACTCTACTTTAGAGAGAGGATAGCGCAGCGACTTAATATTATACATATTTGGTTTGACGTGGTCAGGCTAGTGTGCACGCGCACGCTGAGGGACGAAAATCTCACTCTCGGTGAAGCCCGGTTCACAGGCCCAGGCCCTGGCAAGGGGCTATGGTAAGATAAACTCCTTTCGTCTTGTCACGTGACTCACCTCTCGGACCAGGGCTTCGTAGTCCATTCGTAGCTTGTGGTTACTCTCCTCGACAACTTGCATACGTTCTCGAAGACCCCTTATTTGGTCATTGGCTATCAGGAGATGTTTCTGGTTTTCCACGATCTATGAAAAGATTCAATGGGTATTGCATCATATAATGAGGATTGGAGTCAAGGTAAATGTCAAATTATGAATCATATGAAACATGCAGATCGATCTTTACATGTATCGTCCATATTTCTTCCATACATAAACTATGCCGTAATACCTAGAATGAAAAAAATCTTGACACAAAGCGTGTGCGCTGCCTAATGTGCCTGATATAATCGCTAAACATGAGCCTTATGTGCTTCAATATACGTCCGCTTACACGTTTGACTACCTAAACCAAAATGATTTTTCCATATTGCAGTAATTTGACCATGATAAAA
The DNA here is from genome assembly GCA_036873755.1 of Hanleya hanleyi. Lineage (NCBI taxonomy): Eukaryota > Metazoa > Mollusca > Polyplacophora > Lepidopleurida > Hanleyidae > Hanleya > Hanleya hanleyi. Next base: position 33,909 of record JAVTVY010018649.1, read on the forward strand.
TAGATCAAGATCAGTGAAATTGTGTAGGTTTCTAATCGACACCAGTTTCATATGTAGTATGAATTTGGAGAGCCTAGCTGTAATTCTTCAAAAGATGTCTCCAATTTTAGAATCTGACCTTGAATAAATAGATCAAGGGCAGTCATCTTCAATGGACTTCAATCGCCAGTTGCATTATGTTACATGAATTTGGAATGCTTGTCAATAATCTGTCAAGGGTTATTGAGTTAACAAGTGTTAACAACGGCCAAAACTGACCGAGGGGTAAAAACCACTAGGCTTCTTCCCGCCATCACTATCCACATCTCTGAGCTGTACTTGTAGCATAAACAACAATTTTCAAGATTTACTGATTTTTGGCCACATTGACCTTCAGCTTTGATCGTTTGACCTTCAGATGAATAGGGTGCCTCTCAGTCCCATGGGTAAGGCTAACCCAACGTTTGGTACCAATCCATGACGAGGAACTGCAGATATCGCACAGCCTACAGAATTTAACAGACGGACAGTAACCGTGATCGCAATATATGACCTCGTCTATAGACTGGCGTAAGGAAAATGTTCGTATGACACACGCGGACCTTTCGGATGTTCTCAAATCCACAACCGCAAGAGCAAAGCTTTCGGTCCATATACTTTATGTAAGGACCACGAAAAACACATACAATAGACAAGCAGCCAATCAGTCGTCAATATGCGTGTTTTGGGTTACAGTGCAGTGCCGTGCCATCCTCCAAACAGGGTTATCCCCCCTTCTGCCAGTCGATCGACCCTGCCCTCAGTCAATTTACATATAGCCATGTACCAAAACATCATTTCACAGAACCTGAATTTTACCAGCCAAAAATAGTTCTTATTCACATACTAAATACAAGGATACATAATTTTGCAGATGTGAATGTGTGGGACCAGTTCATTCGGACAAAACAAGCATCGCAGATTTGTTTTCAAACAAACTACCGTTAGCCTTGATGTAGGCCTAATGTTTTGTTGTTGTTGTTGTGAATAGATGAACAATTATTTAATTACCCGTAGTCACCAATTGTTTGTTGTCTTTTGTCCGCCAAATCCACTAGATGTGCTGCAGTGGTTAATTCAAGTTGTTGCGATACAGAGCAGTTCGGATAATCTCGCACTTTTAATCTCCGCCAAAGTCTGCATGGCTTGGTGAAGACCCACTGTGCGGAGATTGCCATGGCGTTTTTTCGCCCTGTATAATTGACTGAGGGCAGGGTCGATCGACTGGCAGAAGGGGAGATAGCCCTGTTTGGAGGTTGAGTGCAGTGCCAAAGAAATTGGAACTCTTCTGTGTGGGAAGATTAATTAAGTCCACACACAGAGGTTCTGGTTGAGCCAAAATGTCAGTCAGAGATATGAAAATGCATGATCCTGTTATACTGCTTCCTGCAGCAAAAATGTACTGGATTTAGACCAGTGAGCATTTCTCTTCGTGTATTATCTTAATTTAGGGGACTGGTTTAATACTTATTGACAACGGGAAAGTTTTTACATCACTGCCTAGGCAGTCTGGCCCTACCATAGGTCATATGAGACACCATATGTCACTTCATATATGAAAAGCTCCACTGTTCCATAACTCAACTTTGAACTTTAAACATACTGTACGCATCCTAAGGAATAATAGAACGGTACGCTTAATAGAAAATAGTGTGTTCTGAGATTAGAGGCATTCTTCTGCTTAATGAAGTGCTTTGGATGTGTGTCGAGAAAGTCGTTACATACACATTCATCCTACCTCGGTTTGCATTATCTCTTTCTCACGCATGCGCAGTTTGACGTCATCAGACATGGCCGAGGACAAGGTCTCTTCAGATACTAGGGAGAGCTTCTTTTCGGCAGCTGCTACTTTATGTCTCTCCTCTGCTAACAAACGTTCCAGACATTCCACTCTCTTCTTGAATTGGTTCTGAAATTATACAGACGACAGAATAACAAGGGGGTAATTTTTTCTTAATTATGAAGATCCAGACGTTCATGGACTATCTATGGTGTACCTGAGTCTGGATGGTAACATTCACACAAAGAACATATTATGTACCGTACCGTATATCAACTCATTGGCGTGTGACGTTAATGAATCTAGCTGACTTTTGTTTTTATCCAAATTTATGCCCCATGCCACAAAAACTGCCATCTCTTTGAAAATGACGTTCCTCGGTAGATCAGAATATAGCCATATTTCTATGACAATTTGCACGTATGTTTCAGTATATAGTTTAGGTCTATTTACCAGAAAAATTATTTTGGAACAGAAATATGACACCTCAAACTCATTTTTATTTTCGTACCTGATGCGTCCGGGACTTCAGTGATATGAACTGGAACTGCCTTAGTTGCTACGTCATATGTGTGTTACCAGGACAAATTCTTTCGGGAAATAAGGCGCATCATGTGATGCATTCCGGTTTTAAAACATTTGATTGGTCAGTTCAAATTTTCAAACAGAAATCCGACATATTCATTGGCTTGTAAAGAAAATTGAAAGAAATTCAGCCAGTTTCTGTAAATGTTCATGCCGGGAAACACTTCTTTTTCATTAGACATGAGAACAAAATTGGGGTATTTTGCTTCGAGCGAATACTTCACGTTCTTTCGGATAAAACCACTCGCTAATTTCGTAACCGTTGACGTTCAGAAAATAGAAAAAATAGTTTTGTAATTTAACTGATCGAACGAGAGATCAGATTTATCTCGTCCAAAAAAATCTGTGTATAGTCTGAAAACATATCCTGTTTTTACCTTCTAACTCAACAATGATAATTTTAACACAAAGTTATTTTATGGATATCAACTTCTTGTATTATTTTGGAGCTGACGGTTCGTTGGAGAAACCTCCCACTTTCTCAAAGCTAATGAAAAAAAAAAGAAAATTATGTATAACTAGAGCCTATAGGCTATTATATGTATCTTTGTCTAACAGGCCTTGCATCCAGAAATTCCATCGAATAGTCTGATCTTTTTGGACGGGAACTGACTAATAACTGCGCTGAATTGCTCACAGCAGGACAGATATCATTTGACCTAAATTATCAGCACTGTTTTTTACCAGTTTGATAAGAGTTCCTTTGAAAAGCACTCATGGGGCCTCAGCCCCATCAATATGCAATGCCAGGTCTAATGGTGTAATTAAGCACACGAAGTCATATAGGTATTATACAGATAGTTTGATAAAGCAAGGAAAATACAGGAGTACTACAACGGTATTGGAGTTGAAGTCTAGTAATTGGAATTTTGTGATGTCAGTTTTTCCAAATGTGAGAATAAATATATGCCGGAATATTCACAGAGCTATAATGGAATATTTACAGAGCTTTCCTAGTTATAATATTGATTATTCATAGCATTATGCAAACAACCATTTTGTAAAATATGGTTACCATAGCAACAGTTTACTAGGGGCTTTATTATCCCCTGCCAGACCCGGACAGGGGATTAGAATCCCTGTACATGTGACTCAGCTCATTCCAAAAATTTAAATGGAGGGAATAGTTCTCTGCTTATTGCTTTTGAGGTCGATAGATCACAGATCACTGTTTTTATTAAATTTTATATACTTAATGTATTGTGAGCTATGTCTACTTTTCAAAAGCAGTTACAGAGTTGTCTTGGGAATCTATAGCGCTGGAACTGTGACCCATATATCTGCAGTTGAACTGCTGTGGTCTTTCAGGTCTATATTGAAGCCATTCTTTTAATAATGTACCCTTCTTTATCTTGGGATTGGCTCTTCATCATTTTTGTGAACTGTTCTGTTCAACACTTCGTGACATTTGAGTACCCTTTATGCATATTGAGTTATTCGTGTCTATTTGAATGAAACTCGGAACTCATCATGCCTGAATCTAAAATGTTAGCTACAGTGGTTCACGGCATGTAAATTTTTTCACATTTTTTAAATTTCCACACTGAGAAATTTTGTTAGAAATCAATTAATTTGATGTCAATTGCGGTTTTTCTTCTTTTGTGTTATCTGACTTCTCAGCAAATCCGACGGGGGATATGTTAGGTGATGTCTCTGATTTTAACATTTTAAAGTTAATAAATCCTAATTACTGACTATAAGGGTATAAAGATCTATGTAATGCATATTCACTAAAAAAAAACAGTCCAATTATTAAGTTTCTGGAATAAAGAGCCAGGCGCTGTGGTAACCATATTTCTGTATCTATTTATAGAAGTGATTTCCAATGATCTGTAAACATAATGTTTATGAAAAGTAAAACCCTATGTAATTTAGAAAAGATATGCCACGTGATACAATCCTCATATACACGGGTGTATTATGTTATGGGTAAATTACGTTCAGTTCTGCGAATGAATTTACCATGGTCATATTGTTGATGACCACACTTCTTTTGGAACTATAGTTTATATCAGACATTTATTGTCATTGCACCATCGATTTTTCCTTTTGGACTAAGACAGTGGCTTGCGTATACAGGAACGAAATTAATCGTTGTCTGTTTTTGCTTCAAAAATGATCATCAAAGTTTATCATCCAACTAAATTTTGAAGCACTGGCTTGCAAGAACAGCCTAGGCATTTATTGTCGATCAAAGTGTTCATTCGGAATAAACTATTGAGAGCACACAATGAATCCACATTCACTCGAGAGACCAGGTATCCTTCACATTAAACATTATACATCATACATTCGATCCCTGGCTAATATATATATATGCAGCCAATCTAAACAGTAAACTTCTGTAAATCATGTACCTTAAAGATTTTGGGAACGGGGAATGGAGGCTCTGTCAAATTTATCAAGACCGAAATCTCCCCATTTGATAACTGGACAGGATTTCTTCTAATACCATGCAAAAGCCAGATCTGGCATCAGTACACAATTAATCACTTCCGGGTCGGTGCCCACGATCTACATTGTTTAGAAATTTGAGAGCAGATCTTTATGGATTTTATGAGCTGCGATTTTTCATCATTTCTGATACACTTGATATTTCAACTTGCAGATGAGTCTTCAAACTGTACTTCCTGGTGTTGATTTGGGCCACTTTGAAAAAGCATGGTGGATGAAGACATGATCAGTGAAGGGTGAGAAGGCTCCCTGTTTACAAATCGAATGACATTCTGTAGCACCAATCAGCTGTCAGTGGCGGTAATTTGAAATTTCCATGGTCAACATCTGTCAAGACTTCCACTGGTAATGTCCCACAAGGTAAATATTGACATGCCAGGTGGATTATGCATTGTGAATTTTCTGGATTTTTGCCGATTTTTAACGCTAATACATAACAAGTAACAGAATTAATTGTGTACTGATGCCTATCACACGACATTTTCACATTTGACCAGAGAACTTTAAATCGTCACTGTGGCTACAGTTTTTACTGGATCAGCCCAATTTTTTTCCATGATGACTCCTGAACTAAGTTCAAATATTAGGGTTGTTTCAAATTTATGTTATTAAATTATTAATAAAATAAAATAAAAATTTTAATTAATTTTAATAATTTTTTTAATTATTAAAAAAAAAAATTCTTGCTAAATGTGGTTGAAATAAATATCATACTGATAATGCTGGGTAACATCTCTTGTATTGCTATGCCATTTCTGCGACAAAATTGAGACCTTTTGGAGCAAATATAGGCAAAAAATGACTGATTTGTCAGTACTAGGGCCAAATAGTCAATGCCAAATATGACGAGGTTCATTTAACACAGCTGGTAATTATGAGCAAATGAACTTTCAAGATACAATAAAATGTAAATGGAAGAAAAGAAATTCACATAGATACAATTACATGCTTTTTTTCAAAATCGCGACCTCAGTTCAAATCTTCAATGCTTCAAATCATTTATGCATTAATTCACTTTATATCAGTCTAAAACCACATGAAATTAATACTAATTATATCACCTGTAAAAACTCAGATGTTTGTTCCACACACAAAGAATTTTCAAAATGCCTTTTGCATTTGTAACTTTAATGAGACAAATAAAATCTGATTAACTGAGTCAACAGTTAATCTGACTGTTGAGGGTTTCTCATTATTGTGTGTTTATTGTCAGTCACATTTCCATCATAGCAAATACTTTCTCTTCATTCCATTTCCACTATCTCCAGGACTATAAGTATGTAATTCTCTTTCATATTCATATCAGAGATCTTGTAGGTAGCAAGAAACATGGATTACAGGCACCAAATATTAGCAAGCTCCATGCAACCCTCTCCCCCCCCCACACACACACATCAACTCTGGGAATTTCGCACAGTGTGACTCAGAGGTATGCCTCCAACTCTGTTGGAAGATAGGCCTTTCTCACTGTAAGTTGCCACTTTAATCTTTCACCAAACAGTTAACAGTTTAAGTTAGGCAACTTCCAGCTGTCCTCATCTTTCATGGTTGTTAATGTAGCAGAGATCAGCAAATGACCATCAGATATGTTGTCATTGAATTTTATTCCTTTTTTTCTTCTATGTTGTGTTTTGACAAGTGTTGCCTGTTTGCAGACATTGCATTCATGGACTTGAAATCTGACACAGAATATATTCCTCAATGTTATTTAGAAGTTTTCTCAGTAAAAATAACTGTTTACAAGTAATATGTGCATCTTTCTAATTACTGCCAGCAAGATCTTGTTGAGATGTAGATCCGTCCAATTGAACTGACATATATTCTCTATATGGGAGTTGTGTATACCATAAACACCTCTGTGTTATATTTTGGTATGTGTTGTGTACACATTTGTGTATCTTGCTGTCACTTATTACAGGATTAAACATGTCTTTGATCTTTGTATCAACATCAAATTCAAATCCCATTTGATAGATTACTGGGATGACCCACTGATTACATGGAGAAGTTAACCACTGCCATGAAGGAAATTTTTACCAAATGTAGCCTAAATGAGCAGGTTGAAAACAAATTATGTTTTGACACATTTTGAATTTAAGTTTTCTTTATTTTTAAACTTTAATTTGAATAATTTCATAAAAAAATTAATTAAAATAATAAAAAAATAATTAAAAATAGTGTTTAACATATCTAGTTAATGCTTTATACTTCTTTTTATAGGCAGAAGGATTGTCGACTTGGTGCTTTTTACCAGATGGAAAAATATGTACAGGTTAGTGAGATATTGTACTTTTTACTTGTACCTCAGTCTTAAGTCATATGGGGCAAACTGAGGGGGAAATTATAAAGGGGGTACCCTTGGTATATAGGCTGTAAAATCTCTATCTGTGCATAGTTTTATCTGTGCCTTCTCAAGAATGTTTGGGGATGGGTATGGTTTGTTCAGATGAGAGCATTCCTTATTTTAACAATGGTTCCATTCCTGACAGGCATCAGTACACAATTAATCACTTCCGGGTCGGTGCCCACGATCTACATTGTTTAGAAATTTGAGAGCAGATCTTTATGGATTTTATGAGCTGCGATTTTTCATCATTTCTGATACACTTGATATTTCAACTTGCAGATGAGTCTTCAAACTGTACTTCCTGGTGTTGATTTGGGCCACTTTGAAAAAAGCATGGTGGATGAAGACATGATCAGTGAAGGGTGAGAAGGCTCCCTGTTTACAAATCGAATGACATTCTGTAGCACCAATCAGCTGTCAGTGGCGGTAATTTGAAATTTCCATGGTCAACATCTGTCAAGACTTCCACTGGTAATGGCCCACGAGGTAAATATTGACATGCCAGGTGGATTTATGCATTGTGAATTTTCTGGATTTTTGCCGATTTTTAACGCTAATACATAACAAGTAACAGAATTAATTGTGTACTGATGCCATCTAGCATGGCAGATACGTATACAGTTAGCTGAAGAATGTCGTTATATAAAGAGAGTCTTGAGGGGTAACCCTAAATGGCGAATATTCCCAACTGTAACTCAACACACACATTTCTAGAAAATGTAAATTAATACTGCCAAAGTGAAATTTCAAATTTTTTTTCTAAAGTGAATAACACTTATGCCAGTATTATTTAATTACTGCCCGAGCACGATTTTTAATGAGGATGATTTAGCCCCACTAAATCACTCAACCTCAGCCTCTCAACATCTGAACATATTTTGAGCAGGACAGTAGAGCCACGAATACACACATAAAATGAGATAAATAAAAATGCAACTTGAACATATCAGACCTGAAACTATACACGAACATTTAAAACACAGAAACATGGGCACTGTAAAGCCGAAAGCTTCAGAACTCTTTCTTGTGGTGTAAGAACTCTATCTTGTACTGTGTTAGCAAGACGCAGAGCTGGTCAATTTCTTCAGCATTTGAATATGTATATGATTGATCCATCCCTAGGGTCAAACATAGATACTAAAAAAATATGATTAACTGCATGTTTCGATTTTTATTTGAGAAATTAATCCTTTCTTTCTCAACTGTAGGATGCAGCAATAAACAGGGAAAGTTTTTCCAGCTTGAAAACCTCCATTCATCAAGTCTTTTATACGAAATCTGATAAAATCCCACGTTGCTATTAATAGCGCCCAGTAGTCGGGTGATACATCATAATTCAGGGTGATGTTTCCGGCTTTCACGGTAAAAATTCATACTTTAGTACACAGGTACCGTGCTTTGAATTATTGTCCTAACTGATGGAATACAGTTGATATCTTGCCACTATCCGCAAGTGGTTGTCAAGGACATTAGTTCTTGCTAGCCCATGTCTTCTTAGTAAGATTGATGTGAGATGTACGTAGGGAATATTTTACAGACGTTCTATACAACATGCGTCTTTATCAGATCTAATCAGGGTATTTTCTGGAAACAATTATGTTGTTTTAAATAAACGACTACGGAGGTATATGATGTCAGATTTGAGTTCAATCTATTGTCTTAGAATTGTATTTGTAGCGAAATTCTTCTAGATATAATCCTTTGTTTTTTTCCTATATTATCCCTTAATTCTTCTTATATCTTCTTAATTCTATTAGTTATTCGGGTTTTTCCCAGGGTGTATAAAAAATTATGACCCTCCCTGAAAGTCATACACCCTGGCGAGGGGTCATTTTTAACAAATTTATTATCCCGAAAGCATTTTTGCAATTAACATATCGAATTATAGTGTTAAAAGGACAATTTTACTGAAACTTTACCACGGAAATTCAGCATCTATGCGTCCGTCCATTTACGAAACCGGTCTCCATTTTGACAAAACCCGTTGCCTACGCGAGTACTGTAGGCGCGCAACACGAACGCCGAGCTGTGTCACTGACATCAATTTTGAAGCTAAATATAACCATTTACAAGATATGTGTGTCTAAAAGTTTGAACGTAATGCAGCAAGATTTCCTTTCATCAGATATCAACATTTCGGGAAATGGTCTTTGAAAGCGCACAACTCGCCGACATTGTCTCGGTACCGGTTATGCATTATTTTCGCTTGGTCAGAAAACGCTTCATTTTCGTTGTATTCTCGATGTGCGTGAAGTATACTCAGATTATGGTGGTAGTCTGGTCAATATTATGGTATCTCACGTCAGAAATAGTACAAAATTCAAGTTTCAAGTCTTGAAGTGAAGATCCGCCATGTCTCTTTTCGCACATGAATCGTGAATTTTTTCCTGGGAGCCCTTCCGTTAGAGGTACCGTTCAGCCACACCGTCCTACATGGACCAGTATACTGCAGTGAGGTGATTAGTCACGTGGTCGGTCAGATCGGGCAGACGCTGACATGGAATATCCGGGTGTACGGATTTTTACACCCTAGTAAATTGACCAATGGAAATGCTACGATTTAGGCTGAGGGATAAAAATTCTATATATCATCCCGTAATTCTTCTATATGTCATCCCTTAATTCTTCCGTGTATCATCTCTTAATCTATATATGTTCCCTTACCACCACGGAAGGCAATATGTTGGCTTAAAACCCTCTTAAGGTAATCATATCACTCCAGTTGACTGGAAATATTGTCACGTTCAACAACTTGAAATTCAAATCATCTTATCGGGAGACTACATCGTCTGTGATAGGTTAATGTGTTGCACATTTCCACGACATAGTACACTCAAATTTAGGTTTTGTTATCATACATTTATACACATTGAAGACAGAAGATTTTGCCACTGAGAGAAGAGCAAACATCTCGGAGAGCGAGATAAGAGAAAGCCTGACAGCTATATGTTCAATAAAAGAAGAGTGACACCAACTAAGATTTGTTATCGAGAGAACAGCTATGATTGGCTTTTGATTAAGAAATTCATCCAATCGGGAACGATGTTGTATGCCGTAGAATCCAGTTACAATTTCAGGCTTTTGAACCACGTCTCAGCAGTAAAGTCATCGAGATATACAATAACAATAACGTCATCGAGTTAAACAATAACCATAGTCTCTCACCTCCCAATCCTTGGCGATGACGGGCTTGTCTCCCGTCGGACTAGCTGGGATCTGAAACACGTCGTCACTTCCGGTACTGGCGTCACTGAGGGCGCTGACGGACCTCGCACTGCGCGTAGAAGGCGATATCGATGGCGACTCGTTTATCACGCGCTCCAGTTCCTTCTCCGTCGCTTCGGCTCGTTCCGAAACCAGGTCCAGCAAATTACTGAGGACGTCGCTCTTCTGGTGAGACATCTCCAAGTCTTGGAGAAGTTCCATTTCCGTTCTCCGGAATTCATCCTTCAAGTCGACGTTTGCCTTTCTGGTCTCCGTAAGATCCCGTTCTAGGGCAGTGTTGGCTTGTTCACGACCCTTGACGATCAGGAGAAGATCATCTAAAAACGAGATAAATTACTCATTTCAATTATGCCGTAATTCATGGAATAAAATATCTATGACGTTTCAAGAATTTTTGGTGAATGATAAACTCAGGACACTGGCCAGGCAACGTTATATTTAGTTTCAGCGTGCCGTGACCTTGACTAATAAATAGACTTCTTCGAAATCACATGCATAATACACCTGTAAAGGTTCGACATCCTCAGCTGAAGGTAATTTAATATATCATAACAGAAGGACAGCCGCAAGGACAAGGCACAAATGTAAATCCACTTGGACTAAAGTCGACGTGATATAAAAAAAATATACAAATATATCTTTTAAAATGAATCACGGATTTTTAGAAGGTGTTGTCGTATATCCGAAAGTAGCTTTGAAATGACAAAAAGTTTGTTACTGTACATACAAGCGTCCGCGTCCATAATGCACAGACCTAATTCGTATAACAGCATTAGCACCACATCAATAAAAGAAAAGAAGGTATACATAAAAATAAACTAGTTTCCTAGACATCATGATATTCCGTATCGTTGATCAGTATTCTTAATCTATATCGGTTTCGCTGCAAAAACACGTTATCTAACGAATGATGTATCTCAGTCACTCATTGATTGAGACTGTTCGTATGAACATAATGCGGATCTTGAAATACACGGAGTTCATACGGCCCCTAACCCCGGGTTAAGGACTCGAATATGCCCCGTTGATCAGTTTTCACGCCTTCCGAAATCTCTCACCGCGGGTGATTGAGTAGACGTCGACCGCCAATTAGCATTCTATAGAAGGCTTACAGAGATGTGATTTGCGGCAATTGGACATTCATGGATTTAATTGCCAACTGAAAAAGGTCTAGCCCAAGGAAAGAGAAGAAAACAGGAACTGATCAGTCTACCGACCTCAAACGGGGAAAACTGGCCGCAGCCATTTCCGGTGTGGAGTTAAAAAACTTTACTGTTATCGCGAAAGTATACAATTTGCGGGAATAATGTTTGCCTTTTTTATAATTATATGTACGATGGTGAATATATCAGCAAAACTTTATGTAAAGTATTTATTTTGGATGAATACCTCACTTTATACATTTACCGCATGTACAATGCGATAATGCAGAATGAAGTAATACCGAATATTGAGATGTATCAATAAATTTTAATTATGTACACAGTATTTGTCATTTTTCCTTCGGGAAATTGTCAAAAAGAGTCTTATTTCCACCACCACAGTATATACAAAGTTCACATTAGAGGAACCGCTGTTTTCTTCCCATGATTGTGTTGTCAAGTAAGATATGTTGATAGAATGTCGAGTGAGGTATTATGAAAAATATTACGCAAATTCGCAATATATATATCTGCATATACCATATGCTTTCCGGAAATGGTTGACCACCTGAGCAGTGTGTTTGTATTTGTTTATTTTGTCATGTGGCGCGAAAACACTGAGATAGACCATATAATTTCCTGTTCAATATTATGTAAACTCCGGCATGAATGTGGTAGAAAAACAACTAATGATAATAAATGAGCCCAGCGCGTGAATTGTGTGTATTGCAGTTACAAGTAATTAGCCGAGGTGCGGAAGTCACGGCAGGCGGTAACACCGACTGTGAGTAATGCGCGCTAATCCCCACAGCGCAGAGTTCTTCCACAGACAGTGAATTTTTGAGAGCTAAAATTTCACGTTTGCAAACATTTTTTAAGGAAAATAACAGAAACACTTGACAGGTTTATTCTACAACTTTTGAAATATGCAAAGAAAAAAATATCGATAGTTTGAGCCTATTCCCCGGGCCTCGAGTCCTTAAGCCAAATTAAACACAACGCTCGTATTTTGCTATATGTATCGTCAAACATCGAATATGCTGCCACGGTGTTCCGATTTCTGGGTTTTAATATGACAGCCCAAATAACTGCACTTGTTTCGAATACGGAATTACTTGGAATCGACCTAACAGGTGGTGAAAGTTCAGTGGTGGTCAAGATGGAAATATTTGACCTGAAAATAATACCGGAATCTTCCAATTCTCCAAGAAAATGTGTTCTTAATTTTGCCCTACTTTCCTCGTTTTGAACTTACTTTATTGTATACTCTTTCCACAAGTATGCATGTAGCATGTATGTTCGTAGAAACTTTATCTTTCGCCTTAGAAGTAGCCACTAAGCGCTCCATACTGACATCTGTCATTCTCAATCTTACAGATCACAACAACTTCTGCCCCCTGGTTAATCAAGAATTCCATTTCCACGTCAGTTTATACTTCTATAGTGTCTATGGCACACAGCCCCAGAAATGCAGCAAAGCGGGCCTTTTCATCTTGTGCCACTACCACTGGTATGGAAGAACATACCACCAAAGATACAATTCTCAAATTATACGAGCTCACCTACTAGTAAATTGGCAGTGTATATCTTCAGAAAACTATATTCTATAATATTAGCCGCCGTGCACAAAGGACCCACCATACAAGGTAACCTGGCTTATCTGCTAAAAATATATAAAAAATCAACACATATTCCTTGTCATTGTTTGGCGATACGACGGCCAGAAATAATCACGGTAAATTTTGAAGGTGGGCAATCAAACTGGCCCAGATTATTTAGAAAGGTGGTAAGGTGGTGTTGAGATTTTGGATAGTAAATTAACATAGAAACATTTTAAAATACGTCATAACGCATTTCTGGTCCAGTCAGGTATAATGACCAGTCAATATTCGCCGGAAGTCAAGTCCTGATTATAAACTTGGAGGTGTTTCAATAAGCGTAGCTGAGGACCCTACCTTACATCAATAATATGACCTTGAATCGGTGATAATTATTTCCGGGTCAGAAATAATGAATGAGAATGAGATCCTTTAAATGATTTAGTGATTTGCCATTTTTCCTACAGATTTTCTTTGAAACTTTCTTCACATGAATATTTACTATTATACACATCAAAGAGTCAAACAAAAACCAGGGATCATCATATACGGTATACTATGAATGCCCATCAATATGGGGTACCCTCGTCTTAAATTAATACGGAAATGATTGGGAATTTGAGATAAATGTTACCTTATCTTTAGGTGGCAACGATGGGCCCATCTGTGCGTTTGAAATACTGGTAGCCAATTGTTTCTCGATCGGTTGGGAAATGGATATGGATAGTTAACATGGCCCAAAGTTAGATGTCTTTCTCCGAGCATGAAAATTCATTTGAATCGGAATACCCTCAAGAATATTCCTATCAACTTCGCACAACCTTTACGAATCAAAATAATTTTTGGCCAGATTTGGCGAGCTAGTCGCCGTGGCTGAGCCATTAGATACGTGCATATGGATCAGAACTCTCGGGTTCGATCCTTCCGAAGTGCAAACAACTCATTTTCTCTCAGAAGAGAAAAGTCCAAATGGGACAATCACATGACGAACTAACTGATTCAGTTATCAGACTTCATATGTGGTGATCGCATGACGAGACCGTTTTGGTCAGGATTTTGTTTGCTGGGCGCAAATGATCTTTCTGGAGATTCGTTTGTTTGATAATCTGTTTGACTTTTATACTTAGTTCCTATTAATAGTTTCGTTTCATACAGATTTTCATCATATAAGTACACGAATATGGCCCTTGAAGAATCATACAAAAATAACCCTTCTGATTACCAGAGAGAGCATTCTGTTGAACTGGACAGTCACAATCAAAGCACCATGGTATTCAAATGAACAATCTCAATCAAAGCGTTACTGCGGAATATACTCTGGTAAACGACTTGAAAATTCATTCGGATAAAGAATAATGGTCAGTGATTACGATTTTATGTAAAAAAAAAAGCATCATGTCTTGCTGGCATCATTGAAAACTATTAATCGCTTCTCTCTTGTAGAAAACTATCTATGTTTTTATTATTTTTATTATTTTTATTTCATACACATCTGGAATTGGTGCTGTCATACGAAATAGGTATTTCAATTCTTGACACGGAAATACTTTTATTGTCGACGGTGGAATAATAAATTTCGGATTTGACGCTTTCTATTCTGTTATGGATCACAACTGCGTGTCGGTGTGACGGCTAAGAATGTCCATTAAAAATTTCGTCCAATTTCTTTCAAGAATAGCGTTTTTGGCTGTTCACGCCTTCCATATTTTTCATCATTGCGCTATCGCCTCTGGTCGGCCGCACAGGGGCAGTTAGCAACCGGCCAGAAAACAGGTCCAGATGTGATTTATCAAACTGATAGATGAATGGGGCCATGTATGTTTGGTATGTGCTTTCCCACCACCATGGTGGGCGGAAAGAAGACTTCCAATAACTGCACGATATGCCCACTGTAACGACTTGATCACCGCCTGCAGGAAACATTTCGGCTTGTTTAAAGGCTCTGATTTCTTGAAGAGATAGCTTTATATACATCAGGTTTCATTGAGGTTAGAAGCGTCTGTATTGTACAAAAGGGTACATTGGTCATTTCTGATGCGACCAGACTATAAATAAGCCTGATAGACTTCAACAAATTTCGACACTCCTTCCTCTTCTTTATATTGACCATAATTTACTAGGTATTACTGTTATAGTTAATGTGTTTGAGGCAAGATCTTCACGCTTTTCAGACATTTCGTTAAGGGGAATCCGGATGTGAGAGATTTTGACATTTTTTTGGTCAGGTTGAAATTTTTAAAAAGGCACTAAAATTATCAAGGGCGCACTATGTCATCTCAGAAAGATAGAAAACACAACTAAACATAAGAAAATATGACTAGTTCTTTGAACTAACTCGAAAAATGCCATTGTGGAGGAAAATTGGCCACAAATGTAGTGGATTTCTTGAAGTAAAATTTGAAAATTGAAGAAATGTAGTGACTGTTTAACTCACGAATAAAATTGAATCATCCCTTCGTTGAGGTCAAACAAGAATAACCTACTTGAAAATTTTGGGAAGTAGAATGCTACACGTGGCCAAACCAACTGAATTGTTCAGAAAAATGGCGATTCACATCTCTTCCTGCTCAGGTGGACTTTTTCCGGCCTCGATGCATTAACCCTTCACACAAAACTGAACACCTGAGACAGTCATTCAACATGTTGTTGTTGTTTTGTGTTGTTGTTGTTGATGCACGTGTTCAGGAGGGTTAATGGCATTGAGGTAAGCAAGTTTATGCCCATTCTCATCGACAAACGCTTTCAGAACATGCGATCGGAATGCACAACCATTCAGGTGTGAGGGCTACTCACCAAAATTCACTATACTACCATCTTTGTTGTCTAAATTTGATGTACCGGTAATTAGACGGATGATCTTTTTTTTCTGAGTTTGACCAAATTAATCTCGTGCGATTTCTCGAGAAGAAGGCGACATGATATTAGAGTAAGGCGGCTGGAAAAAGTACATCTCCAGGGAGGTTTCCAAAAATGATTTTCTGCAATGAAACTGTCGAATTAAATATTTTGTATTCTAAATATCACCATATTTTAATGAATTATGATGCCTCTTTGATGTTTATACATGTTATGGACGATATCTTCGACATGCCTATTTGAGCGTATGAATATTATTAACATGTGATGGGTCACCTTGCTTGGGAAAGAAGCTCGCTGTCACTTGGTCCGACCTGTGTGATTTCAAAGCGCTGATTTCGATTTCTTTGCCAACAGATGGACTTAAAAGTACGTATCTAACTGTGTATTTGTGGAAAATTTGAATTTAATATCTGCTGTAGTTTATTTTCTATTGAATTATCTTTATTACCTTGTGACGTCGGAGGCAAAATGGCGAAATTTCAGCGGTATTTTGTGTTCACGTGCACAGCCGAATACGAAAGTACGGCCACGTGCTTCAGGCGAAACGGATAATTTTGCTCGTAGGATCTCCAAAACTTAGTTGAGACATTTTATTTATCCTTTTCCTGGCCTGTTATAGTATTAATTTTCTGAAAGTCGCTTCCGAAATTCTTTGTCATTTTGTTTCATTTTTGCTTCACAAAGGTATTGAAAAAAAAACACAACATTTTTTGTCATTTCATGTCTCATGGTATTATTGTGTCATAAAATTGGGTCATTATAATGATGAGGGGCGTTTTTGGAAATTTAGACTTAGCCCAAGTTTCGAAAATCTCTAAGATCCTAATTCTCCTTAACGCTGATCATTCGTGGATACCCGAAAGGAACTCCTCTAATCTATGACGAAAGCCACTAATTTACTGGAAAGTTCCGGTTTACAAATTTTCTAAAAAAAAATCGTGCAACGCAAATATTTAATCTCCGAAGCATTCCAACCTATCATCAATATCTTTATTTTCTCTCATTCTCTCTCATATTATAATCGAATACCTTTGTTTGTTTACTTTCTACTTTTATCGACATTAAAGAGGCCGGAGGTAAATATTCCCTCGTTTAAACCAATCACGTGACCGAGAGAGAAACCGTATGTTGTGATGTCAACATCAGGGGGAACTACCTCTCTGAAGTGGAGGTAAAAAAAGGTCGTTTTTGCTTAAACACTTCTGATTTATTCGTCAAAAAACTCCAAAATCAAGCGACTTAACTTATTATATAATGTTATATGTAGTAACAGTGATTTTCCAATGAAAGTGTACATAGTCTAATAGAAAACAAAATATGTCGCCTATTATTATGCAAATTATATAGACGCCAATTTGCGTGTTCTTTAATACAATCTGAAGAGGATATATATATCCATGGTCGCCTAAGGCGGATGTTTCTTAGTTCGATATATTATTGAATAGATTGGGCGAGAACAACCTTTTAACCTTCATTTTGGAAAGGTAGGTGTCTCTAACCTAGTCAGACCTGTATTGTATGGAAGTATTCGTGTGAACAGATGGCCGTGTCTTGTCTGTATCATATCACAGAAGTAATCACTATGGTACACGCAGATAATTAACTCCTCTTTGGACCACTGCGCATGCGTAGAAACGAAGAATTTCGTATCTAGGAATCCATGACCATGTAACCTTGAACTTGACCTGCTCTGTCAACAATTCCAAAGAGCATAAAATTGATGTATGTGCAAGAGAGGGGTCGTAGACGAGGGAATAAAATTACTATGCAGCGAGGAATTCACAACTGCCTGCAAAGTCGGCTAAGACATTAAAATGCCTGGCTTGTGCCGTATCTTGGCTTTAAAGATATATTCGTTAACAGTTTAGCATTTGGGTGGCCGTTGGGGGCAGATAGCGTGTACACATCAAACTCTGTCGATACAACCATGTATATGTTCTGATAGAAATCCTTTGCACTTTTATTTCTGCTCAATAATTTCATTGATGACTTCGCAGAAACAGAAAGTTATGTGTTGATTGTGTGATTGGAGACAATCTTTGATTTCTTACTTGGTATTATTGACTCGTTATACATATCCTTGTATCAAGGCAGTAGCACAAATGATAAAGTAAGCCTATTGGTTTCACATTATTAAGGAGTCGCAGTCCACTAGCCTGGTGTTTAAACCAGGAGAAATTGTCATTGCTATTCAAGGGCAAATCTGGGGTTTGGCCAAATTTTGTTCAACGAACTCAATTGAAGCTAGACTTATCTGTTGTGTGGGAGGACCAGTTCTGCCGAAATCACAAATCTCTGTGCAATAAGATAAAGCTCTCTATTCAGTCCAAGTTCCAGTCTTGGTGGAGATACAATATCTTTGAAGGGACTTACAAAGACAGCAGCATATTGAAGGTGTTGAAGCAAATTAAAATGGCATTTGAATATGAACCCTACCCTGATTTCGTCAAGTTGAAAAAGTACCGGGTCAGCCTAAATTCTCTTAGGAATAGTTCTCGTAAATTGGCCATTGAAACCGTTAGGTACAGGAGGATACCTCCACAACAGAGATTCTGTCCATTTTGCATGAGTGTGGTCGAGGATGAAAATCACTTCGATTTAAATTGTGAAGAGTACAATGATATATAGAGGAAGTATATTGGTCGTTTTTCATAAAGAGAGAGAATTAAGGTTTAACGCCGCGTTCAGCAATATTCCAGCTTTATAGCGACGTTCAAACAAAATTCTAAATATTCAAGTTAATAACTCAGTAATCCAACACATTAAAACATACACACATTAAAACGTATGGAACAAACCGATTTCTCATAAATAACCTAAGATACAGTCTTCTTTCACCCGACAAAAAAGTTCTTCTAAAGTAGCCGCTCGATGAAAAGAATCTCTTACAATCTTAAAATTTATACAGTCGATAAGAATATGTTTCACTGTGGCATGGAATACACCTTGCTCTACATGTACCACATCCATTAACAATAGTACTATCATTCTTGAAATAGCAAGAGTCGCATCTGATTTTCAATATTCAAAGACCTATTTCGTGTGACCGGAAGACTATACTGTGAAGTCATGTGGCTCTGTCAGTATGTCGGTACCTCTTCCCACTTCCCTTATATGTGTTGTAATTTTTACCTGTATATGGCGAGATTCTGCTGGTGGACGTTTCGTCCTCGAGGCCCGCCCCCTGTACAGATCTTTTGGTCTTTGATATATGTTGGCATTTGTGGGAAGTTGATGCTGGGTCGACATCGGGCCTTACAGACTAGTCTTTCGTGTTAAATGCCGTCATTTTCATCTGACGACGATACAGCACACCAATACCCAGTGTACGAGTTGTCAAAGCGAAACAGCTCACCAATTACTAATATACGAGTTATCAGAGCATTTCCATCATAGCTCTCTAGATTTGTATCTAATACCGCTTATGCCGGTGCTAGGGGCCGTGTGGTCATATCATTCAAGTTGTCACATGAACCGGTACAATAAAAGCGTACCTGAGATACAACACATATCACGAATCGTTAGATTATTGGTATGTGCTTTAGAATAGGTTAACCGGAGACCTATACTGTGAAGTCATGTGGCTCTGTCAGTATATCGGCACCTCTTCCCACTTCCCTTATATGTGTTGTAATTTTTACCTGTATATGGCGCGATTCTGCTGGTGGACGTTTCGTCCCCGAGGCCCGTCCCCTGTACAGACCTTTTGGTCTTTGATATATGTTGGCATTTGTGGGAAGTTGATGCTGGGTCGACATCGGGCCTTACAGACCAGTCTTTTGTGTTAAATGCCGTCATTTTCATCTGACGACGATACAGCTCACCAATACCCAGTGTACGAGTTGTCAAAGCGAAACAGCTCACCAATTACCAATATACGAGTTGTCAAAGCATTTTCATCATAGCTCTCTAGATGTGTATCTAATACCGCTTATGCCGGTGCTAGGGATCGTGTGGTCATATCATCCAAGTTGCCACATGAACAGGTACAATAAAAGCGTACCTGAGATACAACACATATCACGAATCGTTAGATTATTGGTATGTGCTTTAGAATAGGTTAACCGGAAGATTATACTGTGAAGTCATGTGGTTCTGTCAGTATGTCGGCACCTCTTCCCACTTCCCTTATATGTGTTGTAACAGCACCAATTTCAGTAAACCAAATCTTATATCAAATACATCGAGATATTTCGGGTAACGGGAATTGACGAGGCTCACATGAAATGGCTTATACTTTCAACAGAAAGAGAGGTGCTGATTTGCCACATAACTCAACTCTGCTCTGAATTTGAGACAATCTGCTTAACAGACTACATACTATTTAAATATTTTGGGGAATTATGGGACGTCATCTCTATTTTCTACGTCAAACAACAGTCTCTCTCCAACTTGCATGGGAAAAGGAAGTTTACTGAGGCTCTAGTATGAACATGAGCTGCTATCATAGCTCATATCGTATCACCAGAATTAGCATCCGCTAGGTCTGATGAAAATGTGATTATCTCAATCACCACTTCGGCATTATCGCAGAAACTAGGTCGACAAAGCTATAGGCAACATACGAAAATATACCGATACACATGTATATTATAATAATGGCACGTGACTGAAATATTTGTCGGTTACTCACATATAGTTATGGACTAGGTCAAGTGATACAAGGTAAAGGCGAAATGACTCACTATATGCATCGTAACATTCTTCAAGGCATATCTAACTGAACTCCAGAAAGAACTCGGATACGTCATGTTACCTTTAGTCACGTAGGAAAAAAATCTTGGAAACTTTTTATCTCTGCGCAGTACCATCGCAAAAAAAAAGACTCGAATACCGTAAAATACGTTATCAGTTACTTCGTCATATTAAACATACGTTATCGCAAGGAGTGTATGGAAACACGTGGCCTGCATGCGCGTGCTTGGTTACACCTAACTGCACAACTTGGAAGACCTAAACAGACATCGGACGTTTCATCAGCATGTGCCAATTCCATCAGGGTTTTTTTCTCTCTCCCAAGAGCAACACCAAAATGCAATACAGTTCGTCAGTACAAATCAGTTGGAACACATAACAACATTCCTGTCCATGACATGAATAAATATATATCAAAAAATTTATCTACAAAATGCTTTTCGTTAATATTTTCGGAGTCGCTTTCCTCCTGTATTATAACTTGTTCGCGTTCGTAACATCGTCACTGTCACTCACTCACTCACTCACTCACTGTCACTCACTCACTCACTGTCACTCACTCACTGTCACTCAAAGTGATACTGGTCACTCCATGGATACTTAATAAACTTTATAAATTATCTGAAGAATGATGTATCTCAGTCATGCTTTAATTATATGAAAACTATGAGAATCTTGAAGCACATGGGACCCCTGTCCCGGGTTAAGCGGAATTAGACACAAGTTACGAAACGCAAAGCCAAAGATCTGGCATTTCCAATCTGCGTGCAATATGTATCGCCAAATTTGATCAACTTTGGGTGGAGATATAGCTATTTTTTGCAAGTTTCTACAATAATGTCTGGTGACGTTGATTACAATCGTAACGTTTTACATAAGATCTAGCAAATGATATAGGCGAGATATGTGTACGCCATATGCAGGCCCCACCGGAATATTACTGTCAGTTGCAATAATCTCGCTTGTCGTAAAGTCGACGAGAGAGAAGTTTCGCTTAGTTTTTATAGAGATATAGGTCTTAATATGATGTACACGGCCATTGGGGCAATCTTTTATTTTCTTTCAGTCCAGTGGTGGTGGATATATATCCTTCCACAGTGACAAGATTGTCTATATCGCGTTTGGAGAATGCGATGGAATGGGCTTAGAAATCTGCACACAATCGTATTCATAAGAGAACATAAATAAGTCGGTCAAAAGGGGTGCACAATTATTACCCATTGGACTGCTGTTGTTATATTGTGTTTTTCCACATTTCGCATAAATATTATTAAGGAGAAATTCAAGCAAGTCTATAAACTAAGCAACATCCTTTGTATGTAGTAGAGCTAAAGAATGCATTTTTTGCTTTTGATACTAAGACGCTTAATAAGGTGCTGATGAGAGATTGTAGAATAGAGAGTCGAGAAATCGCGGGTGGATAACTGTCTGTACGGTATGTGTCCTTTTGCATCAAGTTCTTTCTTATTGAAGACATTTTGAATTTTCAATATCTACATATCAGTTTTAAAAACAAGTGGCGCAATACCTTTCTCAAAATGTGTTTACCTGAAGGGCCGCCCAAGATTGAACGAAGCTTAGTCATTAGGCTTCTAGAACCAGGTATGAATTTAGTTTGGTATGGTGTTTTATGCATTTTGGGAGTCCAGTATACTTTTTGTATATCGTTATAAGCGATTGGAAGACAATTCTCCCTTCCTTCAGAAACGCTTTGTGAGTGTAAACTACATCTTTCAGAGTGAATGTAGTCTGAGAGTAAGTAGACATAATCGATAATGGTGTGCTTATACTCAGGTACTTAACCAGCGTCTGGTGATACTGATAATTTGATTTGAGTATTGCTTTATTTTGGGCTTTGTCTGACTATTCACTCTGGAGATTTGCTAGAACTCCTTGCGAACTAAAGTTTCTCAGCACTTGTTTTGCTGGGGGAAGGGTAATTGTCAATGTGGCGGATTTCTTCAACGATCTTGCCTTTGGTGAGGTTCAGCCAATTAGCGAATACTGTAGGTTCAACATTTTCTCACCTTAGCTACTCAATAACGTACTGTTCCAGTGCAATCAGGAACATCAAGTCTACCTTTACGTTTATCCTTCTCGGCTCTCTACATTTAGGTCCTTTCTTCAGGGGTGTTTTGGAGTATTCATTACTTATTATATCAAACAAACTCAAAAGAATTTCTGCGTCAATAATCGAAAGATCTATTTGGCAGGACAGCACCAATTTCAAATGTGTATGAAATAAAAATAATAACAATACAGGATGATTTCCTACAAAAGAGAAGTGGTCAACAGTTTTCCATGATGTCAGCAAGACATGATGATCTTCTATACCTAAAATTCTAATCACTGAGCATTATTCTTTATCCAAATGAATTCCAAGTCGATTCCAAAGTATGTATCTCAGTCACGCTTTGATTGTGGTTGTTCATGTACAGATGGAATTGTGTGATGGATCGGGTGTCACATATCGTAACACACATCTGAGTGGCCTGCAATACATGAGAATCTGAATATGGAACTGTATAGCTCTGCTGATATTAATAATTGTTTGTTTTGACTTGCTTGAAAGCCGCAATAAATAAACTAGCAATTTACCAAGCTGACTGACCGTCCTAGTGAATATAATTAACGCATACATTGTATACCACACCTCTGACCCTCCTCCCAGCGCTGGTATCTATATCTCCAGTACAGCAGACAGATCTAGACACCTATTACGTTTTTATCCATCTTCCGCCTTCAAGAGTCTTGACTGATTGATGCATCTAGCGTATGTTTTACCCGGGTTTTTCATTTACACAAATAAAGCCTGCTTTACTCTCTATACATGCTATGTCACCCTGACACAGACTGAACCCTTATTCTAAACGTAAATGCCCAAGTCTGTGAATTCGCAGGCAAAGTCTATCCAGTCTTGGCCTGGTGTCTTAGCTACTCTCCCATGGTGAAATAGCAAGCGTCAGGTCCGACATTCAGTATTCAGTCGTGTCCATAAAAGAATTCCCACGTCAATAATCGAATGACTTATTTCGTATCACAGTCAGCACCAATTCCAAATGTATATGAGGTTAAATTAATAAAAGCAGAAGATGGTTTCCTACAGGAAAGAAGCGGTCAACAGTTTTCGAAAGCACAATGCTTCAGATGAGATAAATAGTAGAAGTTAGATCGGAGATGTCCGTAGAGAGATTTGTAAAATACGATCCTGGTAGATTTCAATGAATCTTTCTCTGTTCCCCATTATGAGGGTGACGTATGCGTGTACAAGCATCAAATACGATATTCAGTCGCCAGCCGAAATCGATAAGCAGCCTTAGCACCGTATCAACACTATTACAAGTATCAAACGTCAAGCACGCAAAAGTATAGTCTCTCGGAATCACGATGAAATATGTGATCCAAAATTGTCAAACATAATAACAACCACAACCACGGCCCGCAACGGATCCACATCTTGCCGAGCTAAGAGAATATCACATTACTTTAGATTATTACCCTTAGCAGATTGACTTCATTCGCCTTATATTTGGCCCCATTCTCGCCCCACAGATCATTCGGTCACATGACCCCCCACCCCACACCGTTTAAACGAGCCAATGAAAATATCTTGTTTTAATATTTGATCTGGAAAGGGGACATGCTAGTAGAGAGAGCACGATTGTGGGATACTGCGCGAGACGAGAACAAAGTTGTGGACATTGTTTCTCACACTGCTGATGCCTACTTGTTTGTTCTTTCTTTAGATGATTGATTTCACAAACGGCCTGAACTATTTGGAAGAAATAAAATCGGGGGTAGTTTTCATAAGCAATAGTGTATCTATTTTGTGATGGGGACACTTCGGGGCTCACCAAGGGCTGAAAGTGTGTCACGGAGCCAATCGGCTGTGACATTTCGGACACGCCCTGATATACCCAGATAACATGACGATGAACAGAAGTATTTACGTGTGATCGTGCCTTGCGTTCAAAGATGACACTTTCCTGTCCAGCATGTAATATTATCGCGTTCAATCAGATGTCCAATAGTGGCAGCCGTCAGATCCGACTTGCATTGCATCATGGGATATCTACCAGTTTTGAAATACTTGATTGGTCAATTTAAATCTTCAAAATGAAATCCGGCATTTTTCATTGGCCAATTTGGAGAAAAATGGAAGAACATCCAGAAAAGTTTATGTCAAGCCGGTTCATTCAATGAATGGTATGGACAAAGATATCGAAGGTAGAGACGTGACCCTAACCCTAACATTGAAATTCAAAACTGTTGACCGCTTCTCTCTTGTTGAAAATCATGTTTTCAAACACAGGTGGAATTGCTAACCGTCAAACGAAATATGTTTTTCGATTATGGACGCAGAAGTTCTTCTACGGAAAACGGCCGAGTATTGAATGCCGAATGTTATTGTATAGCCATACATGTATATACTCTATATATTAAAGTCCGGAATACAAGCGTCTAGTCCGTCATCCCATATTCCGTCGACTTTCGTTAAAGAATTTCCGCGTCCATAACCCAAAGATCTAATTCATATAGCACTGGATTGCTGCAAGAGGGAAACGGTCAGCAGATCTCAACGATGCTGGAAAGCACTGAGATGAATTCTACTACCCCCGGCCCATATATACGTTGCTACTGTAGAAGAATCAGAAAGAACCCCATGCTGGGTTACCTTATAGTAAATCAGGTCAGATCATCAATCATACCGTGTCTGGCAGAGAATCATACTATCATTGAAGACCTTAGACGTGCCTAGTTACTATACAGACTTATCATCCCCACTCACGCTGTTTCTATGCCGTTTCGCTGATTACCCTGGGAAATGATTCTGGTATGACTGGTATAATTGAATAAGAACATTCGAATCTGGAAGTCCCAAATTGTTGTTCTTAACTCTTTATATTTGATTTGGAACGTACTCACCAGACAAACACCAAATAATACAATTTAAAGTGAGATCGTAAACGTTTGGGGATGGCTATCATGGCTTGCACAATTTGGAGCCCAGACTATGGGTTGTAACACAGTTTTTGAAATAATATATTTTTTAGTGTTAAGAATAAATAAATTTTAGGAATACCAGTAGTATATAGTCTCTAAAAATCTTGAGTGAAATTTCACTCAAGTTAGAGTGGAAAATCATCTCACTCGAGCATTTTAGTGAAGAAAATTCACTCAATTTGAGTGACGTCCACTCATGTTGAGTGGCTCCCACTCAAAGTGAGTGACATCCACTCAAGTTGAGCGAATTCAAATTGAGAGGAATCAATTTCACTCAACTTGAGTGAGATATCAGCTCAAACTTGAGTCAAATTTGAATGAATTTCACTCAGACTTGGGGGAATTTCACTCAGACTTGGGAGAATTTCACTCAGACTTGGGAGAATTTCACTCAGACTTGGGGGAATTTCACTAAAGTTAAGCGGGATAAATTTCCGCTCTTACTTGAGTGAACATTTCACTCAAGTTTTTGGTTAGAATAATATTTCAATAAGTACTAGGATACTTACCGATTTCTTCTTGCATATCTGCAATTTTGTCTCGTAAGTCCTCAACAGTTTTCCCATCATCCGTTTCGTCTTGTCGCACAGCACCTTGTCCGTCTGCTGGCCTCTCATATCTGACCTTACGTCTTTCCAGGTCTCTGGTCAGTTTCGAGTTCTGAGACTCTAATTCTGCCATTTTCTTTCGAAGCACGGTCGCTTCCTCCTCTACGAGCTGTAGCTGTTCCTCAGTCTCGCGCGATAACTGGCTGCCAAAGGCGGCAGGTTTGGTTGTATCCTTCTCCGCCACATGCTGCCTGCCTCTCACTGCTTCTCTAGTTAATGAATGGATATTCTCCGTGACGGATTTAAGTTTGTCTTTGAGCGTACGTTTATCATCTTCCAACTTTTTAACTCTATCCCTCAGTTCGATGTTCTCTACCGCTGCGTCGTCTGCTTGAATGGATGGAATTGTCCTGATGGACTGTAGCTGCAATCGTTTGTTGTCGTCTGCCAGCCTTCCATTCTCGCTCTCGAGCTTGATCGCGCGCTGCCGGAGAGCATCTGCTTCCTGCGTAACCAGGTCAAGTTGTCGCTTGAGGTCAAGAATTTGGAAGTCGCTATCCAAAGACTTACTCTTTTTGAGCTTGGTCTTGGAGTGTAACTGGAATATGTTCACCTTGGCGCCTAGTCTCTCAATATCGCGCTCCTTTTCTATGAGTTTCCATTTCAGCTCGTCTATCTGAGTTGTCATTTCTTTGATCTTATCTTCATAATAAGCGTTTGGCGAAGACGGGGCTGGTAACACATTTTCCGCCTTTTCTTTCTCGCTCAATCTTTTAGCCAGTGTGCCTATTTCTTCCAAGTAAGTCTCGTTTTCTTGTTCCATGTCCAAAAGTTTTTTCCGCAAAACTGCGGCTTCTTGTTCACTGAGGTCCAATTCTAATTTGAGTTGCATTTCACATTGCGACGGCTCAAAATCTACATCCGTCTCCTTGCCCTGCTCATCAACTTTTCTCACCGTCATCACAGATTTTGTTGAAGACATTTTCTTCAACTGAAAATTCAAGTTTTCGTTTTCGTCCTCCATGTCTTTGAGTTTTTTACGAGTCATCTTGATTTCTTCTTCGGTAAAATGAAGTTGGTCTTTGAGGTCATTTTCTCTCTCCAAACTATCGTACAGATCTCGCAGAATTTGCGAAACCTCGTATTCTGTACTTACTTGACTTTGGAGGACTGGACGTTTTTGCTACAGGAGAGAAATAATTATTTAATTATTCAGATTATACAATTCAACTCAATTTATTTATTGGCTTGGTTAGTATTGCTCCTGGTCCAATATGAGAAAAATGATAGTCAATTAACCTATACAAGAGAACCATTCTCACATTGCCAGATCCGACATACAAAATTACTGTCGTTGACTGCAGGATAACCATATGTTGTTGATGGCAGGATGAACTCCTGTCCTTGATGGCAGGAGGTTACGGTCCTGTCAGTGGGACAAAATGCAGGTGTGATTCCACAATGGCAAAAGAATGATGTGGGACAAAATGCAGGGGTGATTCGACAATGGCTAAAGAGTGATGTGCGACAAAATGCAGGGTTGGGGATGGAGTGGCTGACAATACAAGAAAAGCCAAAGGCTGGTGTGCGTCAAAACGTAGAGTTGGAAAGCGTGGTGGCTCTTGGTTGGGGAAGTCATGGGGCATGCTTGTGGCAAAAAAAAAACCACACACACACACAAAGAAGTGTTTGCTTGCAAGTTAAGTTGGGTTTATACTCATAGACATTTTGATCTGTTCCATATAACCATAGCCTGGAAAACGATGTTGACCAAATCCAACACCAAAAAAATAGTGTTGGGTTCAGTTTAACACCTATGAAACGTTGGCCATCAACAATAAAGGGTGTAGTTGACATGTGGCATCCATGATCTCACTCAATAATTTATATTGGTGCTGTGGTCAACGGCATTTTTTATTTTAAATTATTGCAATCTTTCTGACTGTACGGCACATATGATAGTAGCTGCCCTTTATCTACTACTTTGATTTATGATTAAATTGTGTTAATAAAGAACAGTGCGATTCTATAGAAATGTTGCCATATGAAGCCAAACCGAAACGACATTTTGTCAACAAAGAGCGTAGAATACACAACTGGCCAGCAAACAATAAATGAATCATTAACACATACCAGAGCAGACTTTAGTTGGATATTCAATATGACCAAACCTTATAACGGGAATAGTTTAGTATTCGCCCTTCCCTACCTCCACCAGTATCAGTATTCGGTTATGATTCGCTCAAGATGAAAACTGACTATTCTAGACTGATATGGATAGTCAAAACAGGTGTTTTCTAATCTGTCATCGGATATATTAACAGGTTTGGTTGCCTTAATGTGAGAAGCAATACGTTATCAATCATGTTTTCGAATGTACATAATATTTCTCTAAGTTCCGAGATGAGTTGTGTGGTTTATGTTTCAAATGGCCAGCTCGTAGCAGGTGGGGTCTATTTTCGTGCCGGAATGACGTAGAAAATCGAAAGTCATCAGATAAGTCCGAAATATGCTTCCGCTAGAGAAAATAGAGCGTTCTGGAGGTGAATGTCCACCAATTACACCGATTTGAAACACAATTCTATGGAATCTGTCCTGTACCCACAAAGTCCCGTTATATGCTGGATGACGATGGATGACTTCTAACGTATCTCTCTCTCTCTCTCCTTTGTACTTGTAACATGCTGTGTTTGTTCAATCATACGTCTCGATCGAAACCTAAAAACCGCGAGATATACCGTGTGGTCACATGACCCAGACCAGGAAGCTTTATCATCAGTCCTTTTCGGAATGCGTGGCAAAAATTCCTGGTGTTTATCTAATATTTCCCCCACAAACAGCTTTTCTTGGTCGCCGTCCAAGACTTGGAATCGCCTTTCACGGAACAGGACTGCTCTATTCAACCAGAAAGAATCCATACGGATATAATACTGGCGGCTTTCCGTTTATGCCAGCGCCCTGTCAGAAAAGAATGTATATACATCTAACGTCAAAACAGTCTCGGCATGTACACTAAGGTACTATATACTAACGGCATTCGGAAATACCGACGACGTTGCACCAGCCTGCTAGCGTTAAAATTCAACAGGTTAGGGAAAACTCTCTCTCTGGAATGGAGGTAAAAAAGGTGTGTTTGCTCAATAACTTTTGATTGATCCATCATTACACTCCAAAATCTTCAGGTGACAGCATATATATTGTGGAATGTCGTGACAGTAATTTTTCAGCTAAGTAACTATATTCTATTTATTAATACGCAGCAAATTATGTCGATAATAATCACATTCCTGGCAGACACAGTGAAAGCTGTGAATACCGACACTTAGGTAAACCGTCCAACCTCTAAATACCGACATTATCCATGATCTCCATACTTATAAAACTTAAAGTACCAGTACTTTGAATATTGATAAACGAAAACCCTTTCAAGCCCGATACTATAATCTGGTCCCAAGCCTGGTCGGTATACACAGGTTTCACTGCATACTGTTACATGGCGTAACAGTATTTTTTTCAGCAAAAGTAGCCATAGTTCATTTATGGTTAAAATTATGTCGAGTGTTATTATGCACATTAGATACGCGAAAAAAATGGGGGGTTTTTTCAATACCATCTGATGCCCATTGTCGGCCATGGAGGATTTTTCTGATTTTCTGAGGATTAAGAGTTGACACTCCATGACTTCATAGTTTATCATATTGGGATCATTTTGAGCCTATTTGCATAACCCCCGAAGTAGAGGATCATGGGTAAATTCAAGATGGCGGCCACCTGGGGTACCAGAAAAAATATGTTTTCGTCATTTCCGCGATGAAAAGTGGGTGAAAACTACTTTATCTCACATCACATTAATATTTACTAAGTTATCACGCAGTTTTTGCGGAGATATTGCATAAATTCGAAAAATCTGACCGAAAAATCGACCCCAAAATGCCGTTTCTGAAAATGACGTCACTGTGACGTCATCAAAGCGGCCATCTTAGAATTTTTTTTTACGTTTTCTGATAAAGCTTGACCCAAGGGTATAGTGTGGTAAGTTTCAGCCCCCTAGCTCAAGGGGTAAACAAAATAATTAGAGGGAGCGGGGGGGGGGGGGGGCGAAATTGCCCCTTCCCAGGCCTGGACAGGTTCCAAAAAGCCCAGGCTAAATAGGGTTAATATACTCATTGCTTTAGTAAGCAAAAACAACCATTTTACCTCCATTTCAGAGAAGCAGTTGTCAACCTGTTGAAGGAAATGGTGGATCCAGCTGCGAACCTCTACTTCACCCCAGCCTAGCCATTTATTTATCAATCTCATGGCCTCTTTCTATATATCGACTAACCAGTCAGAAGATGCGAACAACCAGGACTTCCAACCGGCTCAGTTACACAGGCAAAATAGCACTATGTAAGAATCATATGTGTTTCACATATGTGGCACATGAACATTCTACCATAGGTAACATATGTGAGAGTTTTATGTGATTAAAACACAGAGATATTTAACTGATGTGATCCAAATTAAATGATTCATATACACAAGCAAACTAAATGATTCGTATACACAAGTGTTATGCCTATGTCCAGTGCTGCTGAACGTGTATCACTCATATTTGAAACTCTTCAATTTCAGTTTTATTTAGGGCTGGAAAATGAAGCAAATTTGCGACATTATACAGATAATCTCAATATTGGTAATGTTCTAATATCATTACTTGAGTTTACTGCTGTCTAAATGTATGATTACTAATGCATATCTGATTACCCAATAATTTACTTTTCTATTGATATATTTACTTTTCAAATTAAATGAATTTAGTTCTGGGGTATCACCGAGATTGTGAACTTCATTCATGCACGTGGGCTAAGAGCTAGGATCCACTGCTTCTCGTGTGGGATATGACTATACCCTCGGAACCCGTATCTAGGTTCCACCAGACTGATGTGAACAAGCACTTGAAGATTGTTAGATTTTGACCAATGAGAAAGATCGCCAGAAAACGGCCCATAGTGCGTAATGTTAAAGGCATTTTCCAATTTATGATTTACAGAAAGATGATTCGAAGTAATACAGACTATAAGTAATGTATACTAACGCAGGGGAGGGGGGAGTCCAATTTTCCATTAATCGTTCAAAGACAAGAGGACCTATTTGCAGGATTAACCTATGTGTATTGTGTTCATGCAAATAAATTGAATTCAATTCAATTTAATTGTGACAGTTGAAATTGTACGGAAGCGTCTAGGGGCCATGGTGAAAAAAAAATTCTAAACCGGTTATAATTACGCACCATGGCGTCTAGACGCTTCCGTAGAATTGTATCATAGATACAAAGAGAAGATTTTTAGAGTTAACGCTTCGCCGTTGAACAGAACGTTCGCAGCATACCTATCACTGTGTAATGGTATATGTATATACTATAGTGATCCGGCCAGGAATGTAACAAGTTTGACCTGAAACTGTTCTCCAGTCTGAGATCCAACAACCTCAATTAGCACAAATGAGTGAAAACATCTGTTTACACTATTATGCCAAAATCCCAGAGATACGGGTACGTCGCACCTATGCTCTAAATCCACAGTTTCACGATACGGGCTGGTACGTTGTTCGCTGTTCCGTCCGATATTAACCTATTCCCATACCGTTCAGTTAAACCGAAAGGAGATCTGGGTAACCTTTCACAATTCAATTCAATTCATTTAAAAACACAATGACGCAGTTTTTCTGGGTCGAATACATTTTGCATCAAGACTGTTCGTTTATACGGTGGAAGCGTGAAACTCCTCCTCGGATTTTGAAAAGAAGTGTATATACGACCCCCTAAAATATAAATGACCCCCCTGATTACGTTTTTGTGTTTTATTAGTTAGCCGGTGTTATAATCTCACAAGTCTGCCCTCCACCACCCCCTCCCCCGTCCCCTGTCCAGTTAAATGTTGCGGACAGCTGGGGCCTGTCTTACAAAACGTGTTAGCTTACGTCACTACCATGGTGACATATACATTCAACACACTTCACCATGGAGGTTTCGTCTGTGTGAGCTACGCACGCTTTGTAAAACGGGCTCCTCGGCCTGGGAGACGACTAGGGAACGGTAATGCGAATGGTTAATCACAGAAGTATTTAGGATTGGTTTAGGTAAACGTGTTATGATTAGTGTAGGTTATAGTATTAGGTTATACGGTAAAGGTTAATGTTAAGTTTATGGGGTATGATGAAGTGCTGCCAACACTTAAAAATGTTTTTTGGAGGGAGGTGTTCACATACTGGAAGGAGTTCGTACAGTTAACAGAATCGGACAAAAACAGCTATTTTACACTTCCAGTATGGTATAACCCTCGTTTCAATGTGGGGGGAAGTCCTGTCTACTATCGTACATGGGCTGAAAGAGGTGTACTATAAGTGTATGACTTTTTAGATATCAATGGTGCATTTATTGATTACGATTCGTTCTGTGACAAATTTGGATTTAGACCGTTTTTTACACGTTATTTAGGTATACGGAACTCTTTGCGCCAGTATTTAAATGATACTATGGGAAATTGGAGAATAGATATGGTCTTCCCATTCATTTTAACATGCATATCTACAATAAATAAGCATGAGAAAGGCACTAAGGATATATATAATGTGTTAGTAGGTAAACTTAAAATTACTGATTTACGTCTTAAGCAGAAATGAGAAATGGTAATAGGTCAACACTCTTGTGATTGGTCGAAAAAAGTATTCCTTCTTCCAATTAGAGTTACGGTTGACGTGAAATTACGGTGGTTCCAGTTTCGAATTGTACACAGAATTTTAGCTACAAACTCTTTCCTCTTTACAATAAAATTACGAGATAATGATAGGTGTACATTTTGTAACACGACTGGAGAATCTATTGTTCACCTTTTCTGAGAATGTAGAGAAACCCGTACTTTTTGGTGTAACCTACAAGGTAGAATTCAAGATCGTACTACAATTAAAGTAGATTTGTTTATTGAGGGCGTAATTTTTGGCTTTTTGGCTTCGAGCAACATACAAAACTTAATTTTCTTATTAGGAAAATTTCATATTTATCGAAGGCGATATCAAGGTAAAAAACCAAAGTTTGAAGTGTATGTACTTGAGCTGGAGTACTACTACAGGACTGAAAAAATGATGTTTATCAGACAGGGTGGACAAAAATGGAACGAACGATGGGTGGTGTGGTCAAACATTATACATTAGTTATTTTGTTAGTTAAGAGCGTGGTAAATTAATTTGAAATTGTAAACGAGTTTACACACTAGTGAAAGTTCAAAAAAGTTTATGGGGTATGGGTTGATGCATACACGAGGGACTATTCTTCCGAGGGTGGAGACAGCAAAGCATCTTGTATGATGTTTTTACGCCTTTATATAAGCGATACTGAGAATCCGCCCGTCTAGACTCATTGTTGTACCTAGACAGACTATTTTTCTCCTTTATTCTTGGCACTTACATGAAAGATTGACAAGTTAGCCTAGCTATCGTTAGGTACACATCAAGTTTTGCTTGATGCGAGAATTGAATTGCCGGCTGTCATGAAAAAAATCGGGGAAAAGCTAACAAATTGAATTGTTCTGAGACGAGTTCACTCATACGATCGTTCTAATAGATAATTAGTCTTATGATTTCCCCTCCAGTTTAATTGTTTACTCTGGCAATCAAGCAAACTTAAACTGTTTGATAGCCCAGGATTTCATCGCATCCTAACTACATTTAAGATTAAATGACGCCATAATATATTCAGTGTTTTCATAGATTCACCTAATCGCTTGGTCGCAAACACCAATCAGTTCGCATATGTCCGTATTCGTCATCACACTGCGAGGACGGTAATTTAATCGATAGAAGGAAGGAACAACCACAACTCGCCAACCGCTGCAGATGGTGCATCTCCGATGCAGAGTGAGTGATTTTTGGTAAGAGCAATCTATTTTCTCTTCGTCTCTGGTA
Source organism: Hanleya hanleyi (assembly GCA_036873755.1). Lineage (NCBI taxonomy): Eukaryota > Metazoa > Mollusca > Polyplacophora > Lepidopleurida > Hanleyidae > Hanleya > Hanleya hanleyi. The sequence continues at coordinate 68,105 of JAVTVY010018649.1, forward strand.
TACTATGTGCCGTATACATCTATCAGCCGATCCATAACTATCAGCGGATCGATGTTTGCATGTAGGCCGTCCAGCTTCCAGAAGTTCGATGGCATAAAACACGGAAAGCACCACCAAGAAATTGCCCCAATAATTGCGTCGGGGAATATGTAGAAACTCCATGATGAAATGAGCGTATATTAGGAGTTATCCAGTGTCAGGGAGTAGGATACGGGAATTTATCCTGTTTTCTGGCGAAAATACCACATGATCGCGAACTTGTATTGAACAATTTACATATGGTCCATGAGAGTTTGCTCATATAGCATATCTAGTAATATAGCTGGTAAAATGTTGCAACGGAGATGCTGTCAACTGTCCACGAGGCATTTTACCACGATGCGGTGTACCATTCCAGCGTGTGACAACCGGTCTTGAATTACGGATACGAGATGCCGCGGTATATGAATATATGTGTGCCTCTAATCAATGTTCCCCAAATTCAGAAAGTTTGGTATTGATCTGAAAAACTAACACGGTTGCAATTTTTGATTATTGAATTTCTTTTTTGTACACAGGCAGAAGGAAAACAGGAAACCTGAAACTCGTAGGTCAATTTTCAGATTTTGATACCGTACCAGGAAAATTAAACTGAAATTGAAGATTCGATGTTGTTTCATTTTTTTTCTTCTTTTTTTTTCGGTACACTCTCACATAATTCATCAAACTGTCTCCGTTTGTTTTTGTCTGCAGCGCAGACACGTTTTGCGAAGAAATGCCACTAAGCTTCGGACAGTCTAAGGGTTAGTGAGGTAATGCCCATTGGCGACCGGGATATTTTTGGTTGGAAGACCGTAAAACTTCGACAGGATAGCTATGGGGTCAGGGTAATTGTCTTAAAACAAAGAGAATAAAAAGAAAAAAATAATAATCAAAAATATATATATAAAAAATGGGGCCGAGAACACGAATATACATTTTACATGTTATAAGTTCAGTAGGTCTGTATGTTGTCATGAAACGATCACATTATAGGTGAAATGTTCATGGAACTTTGTCATGTTACATGTAGCTACAGGATCATGAGGGTAGTCAAATATTCAGAAACCACCCAATGAGGTTGAGGTGACACAGATGCCAACGCTAGCTCTCCGTTAGACGCCGTCACTGAAGATGATCTCAGGACGAATATTGACGGCTTTCCTGGTCTAATCACATTTGCTGTGTGAAGCCCGGAATATTTTTTTTTCTCGTCGGCATGGTCACGGGTTTTTTTTGGGAGTTTAATGGCAGATTTTCCGAATGAAAGTGAGTTGACTTTCATTAGTTGTTAACTAATGATTATACGGCAATAGTTTTCAAGCTCTGTGCAATATATGGTGTGGTTTGACAGTGATTGTTCCGTGAATTAGGCCACAATCTGTCCGTGTGTTGTGACGAAATTTGGACCCTTGATAGTCTTCTCTTCCGCCAGATCGGTTTTGTTTGTCATATTCATCTTGGTATAATTTATCGCGAGTGAAGCGGGGTTATTTTGAACTACCCCAGTTTACAATTTGGGTTGAGATCGCGTTCCTTTGAAAATTTTGCGAGTTTGCTGACACGTTGTTGTTGTTCATTTGGAAAAACAACAACAACGACAGTAGCTTGAAGGGTAACATCCGGGAATAAAATGGAATAGGATTGTAATTGTTTAGGTTGGTTAGACGGCCAGTATAGCGGGCAAACTTGCCTGCTGGTTGCCTTCAATATTGCACCTTAGATTTAGCTAGAGTTTTGTATGGTTTGGTTAATTTTGATATATTTATTTTTCTGAGATAGTATTTGGTAGGGAAAAGTTAGGACAAAGGTTTTGACAGGTGCAATATTTGACTGGTTTATATGTTAACATTTGTGTTGTCATGTTTTTTGTGTACCGGTACTGTTTGTGTGTCCATATGTGTATTTTTGTGTTTTGTTCATAGTCCTGTTCCATTATAATTATATCTTCATGTGTTTAGTGGGTGGGTTGGTGATATCGGGGGTTTTTGGAGAAAATTTTGTGCGTGGGATGAAGTTTTTATAACTGAATGCGGGCTGACTGATTGTCATTTTCTTTCGTTCCAGTGATTGAGTTTGGGGTACAGGGTCATGTACTGCATGACCTTGTTATGTGGAATCATCAGTCGTGCTGTTGACAAATTCTGGTCATTCTTGCTGTGCCACTGGTGAAGTTTTGCGCGGTTGTCTTGTCGAGACTTGTTCGTGGGAGTCTATAGCACTGTCAATTTCTGTTGGCCATTTTTCACTGGTGTGGTCGACTTAAAATGTATAGCAATAGTTTGACTTTGTATTATCGGTCAAACTACATTGACTTTTCCGGTGGTCAGTTTTGTGAATTTGATTGGGACATTCACTGAACATCTATGGCCTAAGGCTAGAGTTCAATTTAGTAATTTTTGGAATTCGCCCAATTTTATTGTCAAGTTCAGCTGGCTATTTGCCTTGTAGCTATTGCGCGAGGGATTAGCTGGTGCTCACGGTGAATGTGGGGAGTTTTCTCTCATTTGATTGAAATTCTTGCTAGCAATGGCATAGAACTTTCAAATTGATGTTTCAATAGATTTGCTAATATATTGGTACCTAGTTTATTTTGGACTTGGTCAAAATTTATCCTCAAAGCTTGGCTACTAAATTCGTGACTTTTCGCGAGGTGTTACATGTAGCTGAATGCTACCTGTGAGTAAATTCTGTTTGAAGAAAATTTAAATAAATCAAAAAATTGCTTCTTATCTGCTAACCTGGCTGTCTTATACTACCAGTTAATGTTTAAATAGTGAATACATAAATTGCTGGTGTTCATTCTGATTTGGTGAGTTACACTGTAAAAATTGAATTGACCTCATATTCTGTGGTGGTCAATATACACTGTAAACCTTGATGGTGTACTCAATGGTGACTTACACTGTAAAAAGGGTGAGTGGTCAGTGTTGCTGAAATACACTCAGTATTTTGGGAATAATAAATTTTGAGTTGAAATAAACAGTCAATATTTTGGTGGTGGGGTGTTTAATATTTAATCAGACTTTGATCTGGTTGATGTGGTTGATTGTTTGGTGTTTAGTACAACACAAACTCTGATTGTATTTTGAGATTTGAGTGTTGACATATCAACACTGCTGACACCATCTGACTTTGGTTGAGTGATTGGTGTTTATTAAAACACACTCTTACATTTAGTTGAAAAAAAATAAATAAAAACAATTGGTGTTGGCATCAACACTGCCCCCGATTTTGGAAGAGCATTTATTAAATATGCAACCATAATTTAGTTAGTGATTTGGAAATGCCAACTTGGTGAATTTTGAGTTTTGGGGGGGAAGAGACTGATTGTTTATAACTCCGTCTCATTTGGTATTGATTGACACCATTTGATGATTGTTTGGTATTCAACACACATGCTATTGAGCCATTAGGCACTAACTGGGCTACTAGCGACAGCAATTATTTTGTATTTTATTTTGCCTGGTTTGTTTCTAGGTTTTGGACTTCGCCAAAATTCACTGGCGAAAATTCACAGGGAAGTTGCAACAGCGCGTTGACTGCGGTAACGCGTGATGCACTTGTTTTGAAGGGTCTTGTTCTTTTTCATTTTTGCTGATGGGTTTGATTTGAATAAGCATACTAGAACGCATTGACTGCGGTAACGTGTGTGCGTTCAGCTCATAAGTGCCTCATTTTTTCATTTGTTCAGTGAGTTTCTGATGTGGAAACTCACTGAGTGTGAGTAGCTGGCACTAATACTTATTTCTGTTTCATACAGAAAACAGAATTATTGTGCACAGTCATTGCTGTCAAGTTGGTCGACTGGTAAATTTTGAACTGCTTATTTTATTTTTCCTGCAGCTTGGTTGGAATTTATTGCAGCTAGATTTGTACCATTGAAGGCGAGTCTTGTTGACAGTATTTTGACAAATTAAGTAAAGCAGGTCGATTTATTTTGGCAGCCATTTCGGAAGTGAGTATTGCGGTTTATTGAATATTTTCATTTACATTTTTGTGGAATCTCGCAATTCACACCATGAAAGAACTGGTACCAGTAGACATATCGACGGCACATATTCAACAAATCTATGAGAATTCCTTGATGGAGAATTCTCTTATTAGTGGGGTAGATGGTTCCAGTTGTCCCGAGTATGTTTCAGAATTGATTGAAAAACATGTAGGGGAATTGCGAACTGAAATGGAAAATCACATACAAAATTTGAGAGGGGAAAGGGAATCTGTTGTTCAGAGTCTCTCTCAGATCTTGACAGAATGTGTTATCAAAATCGGTCAGCTGGTAACTAACCAGACAGAATGTGTTACCAAAATCGGTCAGCTGGTATCTAACCAGGAGAAGTGGGAAACAGTGGGGGAACAACTTGGAATGATAATGACCAGGATGCAAGGCCAGGGGACTAGTCCAATGATTAGAGGGGTGGGGGCTGATGCTAGTTCAGTGCAGACTGGTGGCGGTGCGGTTAGGCTGTTAACGGGTAATGTTGAGCAGGAAAATTTGTCTGTGGTCAATGTTGTGCAAACGCCGGGGTTGGGGGGTGGGGAATGCAATACGGGTGAGGGTGCCCAGCATGCACCTTATACGCATACAGGGGTGGTGAAGGCTTGCGAGGGGTCAGGGCATCATCAGAGGGTGGAGCACCCTTCTGTGCCCATCTCTGCCCCTTTTGTCCCTTCACATAGTACGTTTGGGGAGGAGCACAAAGGTAGCCATTCCTCTCCATCCGTTGACCATTGCTCATGGTCAGGAGGACAACATAAAGCGAGTTTGAGATAGCGTAGACTTCTCCGTGGTCCCCCACCAGAACGCTGGCGTAGTCGTAGCCCTTTAACATCACGTGGCCGTAGCCCCTCGGCATCACCTTTTACACGTAGTAGCAGCCGTCCACTTCTGAAAACATTAGTTTTTTCCGGCGATGCCAAAGGTTGGTCGCCGTTTAAAATTAAATTTGAATTGGAAGTTCAAGATCGGAAGTGGAGCAAGGCAAATCTCTAAAGCGTTTGACTGAGTGCATGCATGGCAAGGCCATCGAGTATTACTCTTTCCTATCGAAAGCAGTTTGTAATTCTTTTGGTGAGCTGTTTGAAGCCTTAGACAAACGGTATGGCGATCTCGAGCCGCCTCAAGCAATCCGACATCGGCTGCAGGTGGAGGAGCGAGGGGCCGATGACACTTTGGCTGGTTTTGCTTATAGGTGTGTTCATTTAGCTGTGGAAGGGTATCCGGGGGCTCCACGTGAGTTAGTCGAATCGATAGCCGTGGAGCAAGTTTTCAAAGGTTATCATGAACCACAGACTGTAGTTTTGTTTGCTATGGAGAAAGACTATTCAGGAGGCATTGACATGTGTGAACGACTCACTGTATAATCACCAAGTCGTGAATGTAGCAGGGGTCCGTCTAGTTTCCACGAAACTTAAGTCTGTGGGAGGGGATATTTTACGGGCGGGTCGGGGTGAGTCTCTGTTGAGAAGCCCCTGTTAACAGAGTTACCTGTTAATGGACATAAGAACTTCCGATGTCCCCAAGTACGGTGCCATCTTTGTCGCCAATTAGGGCACATAAGTCGAAGTTGCCCCGTTCGCACTAATCTTGATGGGTTGGTTACCACGGGAAGACCTGCCTCGTCGGGTGGTGCCGGGTCGACTGCTGCCGTTAGAGGCATTACCGTGTCTGGGGCTCGGGAGGGGGCAATGGTAGTTCCGGTCAGGGTCGGGTCAGTTCCAGTGAGAGCTATAGTGGATACTGCTTCTCAGGTTACAATCATGAGTCCGGACTTATTTGAAAAGCTAGGGCTTACAGGGCTGTCATCTACTCCCATTAAGCTAACTGGTGCATTTCAGGGTACGGCCAGTATGGGAATGTTGGTTCAACAGATTCCCCTTTCTGTTGCAGGGTTTAGTTGTTTTGGAGACATGATTGTAGCCCCGGTGGTTCAGGATTTGTTACTGGATTCCGACTTTCTGTCCGCGTACGGCTGTGTCGTTGATTTTAGAAAGAAGGCCCTGGTCATTGGGAACATGTGGGTCCCTGCAGTAAAATGCTAATGCATGACGGCCGGTTTGGACAGTGCTTTAGTTTAGTTCTTTTTTAGCATTGGTAATGTCAGGGGGCAATGCAGATTGACAGTGGGCATTGCCATGATGATGTGGCGCCATCTAGCACACTGCTTTGAGTTGATTTTGATGTTGGTGATGTCTTTGTATTTTGATGTAGGTGATGTGGCATTTTGGTTTGATGGTGTGTAGGTTGCTGTTTGGTTTTTGGGGGGAAAGATAAAAAAATGATAAAATGTCTGATAAGAAATCTGTGATATGTGTGGATGTTAAATAATGATGTGGGGTGTTGGTTGATTTGTGATGTGTGGGCCTATATTTTAGAATGATTATTTTTGACAGATTGAGTGTTCAGTAGAGTGTGGTGTGTGTATCTATTTTAGAACAGTTGGTGTGTTGCAAGGACATGTGATGCGTGTTGAAAAAATGTGCAATGTGTGTTGTGTAGCGATGTAATGGAGATATGTTCAACTTTTTAGGGGGTTAGGAGAAAGGCTTGAATGAAAGTGGAGTGGATGGAGTTGTGGAATGGTGGGTTGGGTTAAACTTTATCTATGGGTTAACAACCCTCACGGTTAGCCACATCATTCGGCAATTGTTAAATGGTGTTAAATGGAAGTTACTGGGAAGCTATAACATGAGTTTTTCTCGAGGAGAGTGTGCGAATTGTGAGGGCTGATTTACAAGGGGAGAGAATGACGGGGCAATCCATGTTGGTGACACAGGGTCAGGGAATTTGTGGCCACAACTCAGCTTGTGTCTTCTTTATGGAAGCCCCAGTGAGATATGTGCCGGTGTTTGTCATCCCGGTTTAAATTTAATGAATCAGGGTCTGAATTAAAAGTCAGACATCGGACAAGCCTTGACCTTGGTTGGTTAAATGCTCGCTATGAAGCATTATGTCTGATCAAATTCGGGGATTATTTTGGATATGTTTATTCAGACCATGGCTAACTGATCATTGGCAATGCGGTAACATTGGCAACGCAGTGCACTTCAGCTCAATGGATTCTGAGGTTCCTTCTGGTCCTGCAGCTTCATCCACATGTTGAGTGGACGTGTTAGCGGCACCTTGTGCGCGGGTGTTTCACATGCGTTGATTCTTCATGTGTGTGTCTCTGTTGATGAATACAGAGGATACTGGTTTCCTGAAGCCTTGAGCTATATGATTAGTCCACAATGTATGGACGACTGACAGGCAGTTACTGTTTTAGTCAGACTATGTTCGCTAGCCAGTCAATTAACTATTGAGAGACTGTCTTGCAGTTATTGCCTTAGTCAGACTATTCTTGATGGGATATCTGATATAGCCAGTCCCTCTGTTTTAGGGAGTCTGGCAGTTATTTCTTGGTCAGCCTGATTATAGCCAGTCTTTCAATTTAATAGGGACTGATAGGTTTTCAAACTGAGCAAGCTCTCATCGAGTGCTGACAGTCTGATAGTTATTGCCATTAGTCAAAACTTGATAGACTGTCTGATATAGTCAGTCCGTCAATGTACGAGAGTCTGGCAAACAAAATTATTTCATCAGTCGGTCTGTTTCTTGACAGGCTGTATAGGATAGCCAGTCTCTCAATTTAAGAGGGTCTGAGAGATTATAAATTTAGTGAGCCCTTAATTTATGAGGGGAAGGGGAGGTTGGGGGGGAATGTAGATTCCAGAGCGAGTCGGATTGATACCAAAAGTGGGCCAGTTCGCGCCAGCTCCTTTGGGTCTCCTTGGGGAAATTAGAGGTCTGCTGATAAATCGACCTGAGGGTTGGGGTTAGAGATCCGTTTCTTTGATCTGGAGTTGGGTACTTTATTATCGGACGAATTTTACGCAGATTGTTCTTAGGTTATGTCCGGTTTTTAGCCCAGTTCAAAGTAGAGAAAGCTTTAGGTACAGTTCCATATTTTTATGGGATGTTTTTATCATTGGGAATACTTTACGGGAGTTTTAGATGCTGTCAGTCGATGGTATGCCCTTCCCCAAAAAGGAAAAGTGAGAAGGGTGTAGTGAGAATAGATTTTCTCAATCTCGTCAGTAATACACTATTAACGAACATTAGTGTCACAGTGATGCAGGCGAGACAAGTGCTTTATTATAGAGTTGTCTCCCCTCTCTCCCATGATAGAGGGCGCTGTTTGCGCAATAGCCAATGGGAATAGCTGGCGGGCTGGGTAAAGAAAGCCAGAGAAGAATCTGACTTGGACTGTAACAGACGTGATAGACTGCTTCTCTCAGGGTTTTAACCGGCAGGTAAGCCTGTCCACTATACTGGCTAATATCTATGTAGCTGTAATTACCACACAATCTCTCTATGTGCCTGCGTGTTATCCAATAATTGCATCGTATTTGAGCGCGTAGTGAAATAATCGCATTTAAATTGGTCTATCTCTAGCTCACGCGGTTCGAGATGCGTGACATATATTTAGGAAATATTGTTTTCATAGGGGTGCTTAATGGTTATTTTACGCACTGTTAGTGTGGGAAAGTTTATATCGTAGGGCAGGGGCGAAGCCCGCGCCTAAATTTATAAACTTTCCCACACTAACCGGGCGTACATTAACCATTGCGCACTCCTACGAAAGCATTATTTCTATTGCACTACTCGAATTGATTATCAACAAAGATGAAAATGAAAGGTTGAAAATATATGGTAAACTTTGACAACCTTTCTCCCCTTTGTTGATAAAACTGGTTTACTGGTATTGGCACGATGCTTCCGTCTCAGTTGGCATCGCGCCAATATCAGTGGATGAGTTTATGTGGTCTCTAAAATGAAGAGTGATTCTGTCAGCTGAGACAGGTTATGTGGAACATGCGTGGATATAAATCTACTCGTGTCGCTTTGTTAATCAATTTCATGAAGGAAACAACAGTTAAACCTCCCATCTTGTAATTTGTTTGTTTGTTTTATTCGAGTATTGCTTGTATGAAAGCAGATGTCCCTTTCCTTGTGAAATAGAATCTCTCAAATGAATACCTGCACTTGACGCGTGTTGATTTCACACAACCGTGCTAAAATGTTTTAGATATACGCACGGTTAGCTCGATATTACTGACCCAAGTGTAATAGAATCATTATTAATGTACGAAATACAGACTCGGTGCCGTATTTCAGCCAGAGGCACAGTAGGTGAGTGCCTCTGGAAGAGCGAAAATGCTAGCATTGAATGGGATCGAGAACTGTTTTGATATATGAAGCTGTCAATCATCGCGTGACGTAACAATGTCAATTATGACAGTATAGGCCGCATACAGCTAGATTTCACCTGGCGTCGCGCCATTATATGAAGCTGTCAATCATCGCGTAACGTAACAATATAAATTATGGCAGTATAGGCCGCACACAGCTAGCTTCCACATGACCGTTATTTTATATGAAGCTGTCAATCATCGCGTAACGTAACAATAGCATTTATGACGTTACGATTCTGTCTTGGTTAAGCTCGGTTGCTGAGTGTCTCGGGTCTGACCAGAACGATTCCGAGACGATCTTCCGCTCTGTTTGGGTATTTATGTATCTGGAAGTACTGAATGAGCTAATGCAGATAAATGCCATACAAATGCGAAGAATTATGCGAACCTGAGTTTATATACTGGTACTACCTGAATATAGGCCAACAGCTCAACAAAATCGAGTTAAAGATTCCGCATTTCCTTGGAGTGAGTGTAGCCGGAACATCCCAGGCCAGATAGGATCAAAGAAACCGGGGCAACAGAATGCTAGATAAAAAGGGGGAGAAACGATAATTGGATTTCGTACAGTTAAACATAATTAACTGTTTAATTTGAATCTATTCTATGCTTCGCAAGAAGTTCGAACCACGCTTCTTGAATACAGTGTAGGCCGCATACAGATAGGTTTCACATGACGACGCGTCATTATATGATCCTGTCAATCTTCGTGCGACGTAACAATATAAATTATGACGTCGCGCCTTTGTCTTGGATAAGTCCGGCTGATGAGCTGAGCATTTTTATTCATGTGAAAGTGTTGCCCGTCCAACGGGAATTTTAAAAGGGCGGAAAATACAAGGGATCGTCTGACGCGTTTTTTTGTAGCATTTTATCGCCACGAGGTAATCATCATTTTCGTGCCCCGAAAATGTGCGGATTTTGCCCCCAAAGGTTAACTTTCCTGAGCGATTAATGCTGTAGTGGCGCGTAGACGCGATTAACCAGACTTTGTTATATGCCCGTTTGGAGGAATGGTTACGTCCAACAGGATGGCATTATAGATATCAGTTATTAAAAAGGAAACAAGAATTACCATGCTGTAAAAAACGGACGACCTTTCTTATTATGAAATTAGGGAGGGGCCACTTTGTGCGAAACCGCG
>JAVTVY010018650.1:0-72069 GCA_036873755.1 Hanleya hanleyi
ACAGTCGTCTGAAATTCCTACAATTTCGGGGGAGACCACGTCACCTCCAGAACCTTTCACAAGATTGGGTGGTATAGAGTTGACAAAAAATAGCGGCGATTTATTTTCGGAGAAACGTGGAGAAAATTTCAATGAAAAACACTGGTCGTTTTTATCTCTTGTGGCAACATCCATTGGGCAATATTTTACCGCTTTAAATCTTCTCAGAAGCGCCAAAGTGTGCTAAATCAAATTTGACATTCCCAAATTGTTTCTGGAGAGAGTTCTCCATCCCCATTCTGATGTCCCATCTTCGTTTGGCTACCTAATATTCATGTCGCTCCGACATCGCACCTACTTAGGATCCAAGCAATCGTTTGCTCTCGGATTTTATATGGCGACTGGGAGATTAAGGTTTTAGAGATGAGTCGAAATTCATCTGTTATCAGTCAAGTGATTTCGAGATGGATTGAGATCAAACCGGGAGGACAAACCGATAAAGATCAATCATCAGCAGTCAAGAATCATTATCTGTTTTGCTCGCCCATCAAGGAATCATCTCGATAAATTGGACGTGACTCTTTATAATTATTACAGGTCCTTTCCGTGATATTAGTGATCACGTCCAATTAATCGAGGCACTTCTTCGATGCCTTCGGAATGGGCCAGAAAGTTTTTCTGCTTAAACCCAGCCCCTGGAGACGCGACCCAGTTTCCTCCTCATTCTATCTCGATCTAAAGTCACGGTTTTCAAAATAGATGGGAAATTCTTCATTAATCTCGAAGCGTCCCGGTTTGCATTGTTATCGCGTATTTGGCCTCTGAAACCTCGGAGGGCATCCGATTGCTACATTTTAAGGGCGTTCGTCGTATACGCATATCGCGACCCAAAACAGAATCCCAAGAAAACAACAGGAATAATAATTAGAAAGTTGTTCATATTCTGCAACGTTTAATGTGTATACCCCTGACATCATTATTTGATAACACTAATTGACCCGAACAGTTTCATTTATTAAATAATTGAACTCTATCTATCGACTCGATTATTGATTGTGTATCTCACTGATGTCCGTTGGGGAATTAAAAACGCTAGGCAATTCAACTGGATCTGCACTGAATAATAATATACATGCGTTAATTATTTTAATCCATACATTATTTTGAACCAAACATAGATTCAGTAGAAACTGAATATATGGAAGTGTTGGTCCGAGCAACGCGCTCGCGGGGTGTGCTCTGTAAAATTCAATAACATTTTATCTGAAACATCTCACTGTGATTGAATTATGACTGCCAGCGAAATCTGGCGATCATTCTCAAAATTTCCCAGAAAGAGGCTAGAGGAAATACTGACAGTCGAAACTCCAGGTGTGCCCTGTAAAAATCGAAAGCATTTTATTTTGAAACACTATATTGTGATTTAATTATAATTGCCAGCGAAAACTTGCCTCAATGACATTTTGATAATTTCTGTGGAAGAGGCTAGAGGAACTACTGAAAGTCGAAACTACACGTTTTGATTATTCAAACTCAGCCAACAGCCAGAAGGGTGCAATTACGCTTTGGACAAAGGTACGTTTCAATATCAGTGCCAATGTGTGATGCCTATGAGATAGGCTAATCGGAAATCAAAGGCAACGAATTCTCTGATGAGACGTGGTCCCTTTAATTCCGTGGATGTCCAGATGCTATCAAACATCGTCTCCCATTCTGATATACTTCTGCAGAACATTACTTTCAATGCGCAGTATCCGAGTGTACTTCATATAATAGTCATGTGATTAATTTCTAACAAAAAGAGCTTAAATTTAAAGTTTGCTGCACCCCTCCTGCATCTTATATTTTGTGATGTCTTTGTCTTCTTGGATCTATAAGCTCATAACATCACAACATTAACCCTTACAAAAAGTGTCCGAAAGGCCATTACCAGACAGTTGAATACTATAAGTGCAACTCTGATATGGCGTAATTTGCGTTCTGCTGTTTGGCTATATGTATTGAAGTCATTCATTGAATGGTTGAATTGGGTGTTTCTGTTGTATCCTCCAGATAGATTCAATAGTATAGATGTACATGTTTTCACCCAGATATTGAGCGGTAAGAAAAATACATAATTCTCATCCATTGCTGCGTATTTGATTTGTAATGCATATTGCCTGACAGATTTCCCTAAATGGATTCGATGAAACATGAGCTTACTGATCTACTTTATCTACATCATGCATAGCTAGTCCCTTGGAAATCACAAAACATGGCGATAATTTTATTTTCAACAAAATGGTGAACATTTCCATGCCCCTATACCCAAGTGAAATATCAGAAAATCATATTACCTATGAACAATTGTTGTCAACATTGTAAGTTACTGGGACATTATCAGCGATAATGTACGCCATAAATCTGATCATGACCACTTCATTCCAATTTCAGTTAAGTCGATGATGATGGCATAGGTCCCGTTCATTAATAATGTTTAGAGTAAACTTAAGAACCAGTATGATTGACCGGTCGGACATTAACAGTGATTAGAGAAATTGAAGAACGATTGTGATCGACCGGTCTGACATCAATAATGTTGGGAGTACATTGAAGAACGAGTATGATTGACTGGCCTGACATTAATAATGTTTAGAGTACATTGAAGAACGAATAGAATTGACCGGTCTGACATCAATAATGTTGGGAGTACATTGAAGAACGAGTATGATTGACTGGCCTGACATTAATAATGTTTAGAGTACACTGAAGAACGAGTAGGATCGACTGGCCTGGCATTAAAGGGTATCCTCAATGGAATTTTCAAATGGCTGAAAACTATGGAAACACATTTCATTTTTTTATTATTTTCTGAAAGAGGAGAAAATAGCCACAGAAAACGCTATTTTGGAAACAGAGTAGACTCAGTGACGCCAGCTAACATGCATCTGCACAAGTCCAGGTAATCCCTAAATCCTCGCAGAGGGTTTACCTGGACTTTTTTGGCGATTCGGATGAGTTCTCGAGTCGTTGCCTTTATTACACAATCTCGTACATTTCATTGTTTTGAATTAGCGCGTCGGTATCGGAAGCCTGCGGTTTTCGCTTCGACACCCGATGTCGATTTCAGCCTAACTTCAAAGGTATAGTCTGGCCGGCGATGAAATTCAAACCAGTCAAAACTCAAACCTCGCTGCGGATTGGCCTGACGAGTTGCTTTAGCGCGCTTACTGATTGGTTCGGTTCAGCGAAAACCCCGCGAGCTATTTATATCCAGAACTGCTATCGGTAACTATCCAAGCCAGTGTAGCGATCGTAACCTATCGATTGATACACTGGCTCGCGAGGATGGCTAACATGCATCTCTCTCCACATACACATTTCATATTGAGAAGCTTAATGGTTACTGATGCGATCAGAAGATAATCTGGAATTATAGAATAACTGGAGACAATCGTGAGACTGTTCAGTGGACCACAGAACTTCATGGAGTATTTAAATCAGGATATTTACCGCAAACATGCAGAACTGCAGTGCATGGTCGAGTTACGCCTATATGAAAATACACGCGTATGAAAACCCAACAGAATTAATCAAAGTTCACGTTTTAGAGAAAGCCTCAGCCCAAAGTTAGTGAGAAAATTTCAAGCTAGTTAAGGTTACAAATTATTCACCACACAGAGTGATATTTTCTTGTAAACAGTAGAAATCCTCGGTTACCCTTCGCATACAGGTAGCACAGTTTGCGATGAAAATGTCAGCAGAGGGAGTATACATTATGCAGTTTCACATGCGTGCACTCTGTCTTTGAAAAACAAAGTTGATAGACATAACTGTTTAGGGATAAAAATGGTGATAATCGTCGATGTCAACGCTTGTCTTGACAATGTAAGATTATCATACCTCAGATAATTAGATACAGTGTAGGCTGCTCAACATATACATGTGTATGAATGTAGCGGCACGTGGTGGTGGACGATCCGGAAGATAGCTTTATAAACTCTCGTTTTTTGCGCTAATTTTATATATTGTGGTGATAAAAACAATTATATATCAATAAGAGTGGTGTTGGAAGGCCCACCAATTGTCCAACTGCTTGATATAACGCGGAAATATGGTAAATAAATTAGGGACTTGTTCAGGTTCTTTCCATCTGAATAGCATTGGCCATTATGGGTGAGTTCTCTTCATGATGTCATAAGTCAAAGGTTAAGCGTTCGGAGAGAAAACTATGAGAAAACTGAACAAGAGCCCAAGGGGCTTCAATATACGCCCGTATATCTGGAATTACATTGGTCCAAATTAAAAGGTTGTTTAATAGCCTTGATTCCAATTGGTAGCTAGCAATCCAGAGAAAGGTCTACAATTTTGTGCTTCTGAGAATGTAACACATATCACATCTAAAATTGAATGATAAACTAAAATGAGCTTAACTCTTGGAAACTAGTTGACCTTGAAGCAAGTAACGAGAGCTCACATATCCCACACTGAAATCGACAATAGTCAAACACAAGAAAATAGTAGTTTTCCTGCAAATGGATTTCTTTCAGACGAGAGAATTTTTCATGAAGGAAGAAGAAAGTGATGAAGTAAACCTTTGTTCTTGAGCTGATAAACAGGTATGAAGTTCATAAAGGACCCCTCTCCCCGTTAAATTAGTAAATGTATGGTTTTTATTTCACAACAGTTTAACTAAATGTACATGTAGCTGTTTCTAACACGGGAGACAACTCCACAGGACACATGCCATTAACATGGAGGGGAGAGAACTCCCACCCTATTACACATATAGTCAGCTAAACTTGATTCAGTTTTGTGGGACTATGACCTTGACCTTTGCCAAATTGATGTATGGCTCATCTTCGCCATGCGAGTAAGGTATTTGATACCATTCCATACCTTGAAACTAGAGATATCGCATGGACAACAAATGTTAATGGATGAATGGACAAAACGCAACATCGCATTACATGACCTCGTCTTCGACAGGCATATGAAAATGTGACTTAATGATTTCCTAATTTTGGGGTCACAGTGACCTTGACCTACATTTTGATACACAACACATCGTCTTCCGTCAACGTATCAATGGACACAAAAAAAATCATGATTTTTATGAATTTCATGATTTTGGGGGTCACAGTGATCTTGACGTTCGGCCTTGACCTACATTTTGGTACGTGACACATCATGCCCCCCTAATGAATCTACGGACACAAAACAAAGTAATGTTCAAAGATTTCTTGATCTGGAGTCACATTGACCTTGACTATTGACCGTGACCAAAATTTTGGTTCATGACAAACCATCTCCCCGTAATTTTTCAAGGACACAAAAAATCATGATTATTAACAATTTCATGATTTTGGGGTCATAGTGACCTTGACCTTCGACCTTGACCTACATTTTAGTATGTGACACATCATGTCGCCCTAATGTATCTACTGACACAACAAAAATGTTATTTTTAATAATTTCCTGATTTTGGGGTCAGTGACCTTTGACCTTGACCTAATTTTTGGTATGCGACACTTCATTTCCCCCTATTGAATCCACTCACCAAATATTAGCAATTTTTAATGATATCCTGATTTTTAGGTCACACTGACCTTTGACCTTGATTCTGGTGTCACAGTGATCTTGACTATTGACCTGGATCTAAATTTTGGTACATGACAAAACGGCTACCCGTAATTTCTCAATGGACTCAAAAAATCATGATTTTTAACAATTTCATGATTTTGGGGTCACTGTGACCTTGACCTTTGACCTTGACCTACATTTTGATATGTGACACATTGTGTCCCCCTAATGTATATACTGACACAAAGAAATGTTATTTTTAATAATTTCTTGATTTATGGGTCACAGTGACCTTTGACCTTCGACCTTGACCTATATTTTGGTATGCGACACCTCATTTCCCCCTATTGAATCCACTCACAAAAAAATTGAAATTTTTAATGATTTCCTGATTTTTGGGTCACACTGACCTTTGACCTCTGACCTCGACCTACATTTGGTATGCAACACATCGTTCCGCCCTAGGGCATCCACTCACCAAAAATTAGAACTATAGATAGAAAACTGTCAATGATCAATGATTTCCTGATTTTAGGCAACAGTGACCTTTGACCTCTGACCTTGACCTCAAGACACATCGTCTTCACCTAGCATATCCACTCACAAAAAATTGCAACTGTGAATAGAAAAAGTTCACAGATATAGACCGGATACTAACACTTCAGTGATTTCCTGTTTTTTGGCCAATGACCTTTGACCTGAGATCTTGACCTTCATTTTGGTACGCGACACATCGTCTCCCCGTAGGGTATCCACTCACCAAAAATTAGAACTGTAGATAGAAAACTGTCCCAGATATAGACCGGACACGAGGGACGGACAGACGGACGGACGGACGGACGGACACACGGACGGAAACCGCCATCACATAATACGTCCGCCTTTTGGCGGGCGTATAAAAATCAACCTAGTTTCGTGAATACTGGACTTTAAGATTAGAAATAATTAAGAGAGAAGACCTAATACAACCATTTTCTATGACACCAAGGAACTGTTTTACGCTGATTGGGTATGTAGGTCGAGGATACCCTTTAACAGTGATTAGAGAACATTGAGAAACGAGTATGATTGACGAGCCTGATATTCATATTTTTTAGAGTACACTGAGGAACGAGTATGATTGACCGGCCTGACATTAACAGTGAGAGAGGCGAACTGATTGTTGCCACAGTCTCTACACCAAGTCCACAGTGCTTGAACAATTTCCAAAGTCAAATGAAACTTAAAACGGCGGAAATGTGCCTGACTACTCACCTCAGTCTTATATCTGATAACAGTACCGTCCAGTTTAGTAGATTTATACCAGGGTGATTCCTGAGCGGCAAACCTCACATCAATCGAGTCGCCATTATCTCGGACACTGAACCTCACATCAATCGAGTCGCCATTATCTCGGACACTGAACACTTCCACGTATCTCTCTGAGACATTCAAGTATTTCGCTACCGCTGCCTTGAATTTGTCATATTTGCTCGCATCATATTCTCCAAAATCACCAGAAGGGCTATGAGGACGTTCAACGAAATCTCGGGCTGTGATACCTACAAATCAGAATAACATGACATTGCCAGCGTTTCACGCGAGACGTAACAAAAGCACCAAGACAGGTTGATCTGTTGTGCTTTTTGGTCTATGTTAGAATATTTCTATGTCATCTTCCAAACACACCAGGGTCTATAACAATGGTATATGAAAAGCAACGACTAATGTCACTCCTAACAAAGCTTAGCAGGCGTGGCGGAGCCGAGAGGGGGAAGGCAAGAGTGAGGACCACTCACCGAATAATGTGACCGAAGTGCCTTGAAGTGCGTCTGTTATGTGTAGACAGTCGTCTGAAATTCCTACAATTTCGGGGGAGAACCACGTCACCTCCAGAACCTTTCACAAGATTGGGTGGTATAGAGTTGACAAAAAATAGCGGCGATTTATTTTCGGAGAAACGTGGAGAAAATTTCAATGAAAAACACTGGTCGTTTTTATCTCTTGTGGCAACATCCATTGGGCAATATTTTACCGCTTTAAATCTTCTCAGAAGCGCCAAAGTGTGCTAAATCAAATTTGACATTCCCAAATTGTTTCTGGAGAGAGTTCTCCATCCCCATTCTGATGTCCCATCTTCGTTTGGCTACCTAATATTCATGTCGCTCCGACATCGCACCTACTTAGGATCCAAGCAATCGTTTGCTCTCGGATTTTATATGGCGACTGGGAGATTAAGGTTTTAGAGATGAGTCGAAATTCATCTGTTATCAGTCAAGTGATTTCGAGATGGATTGAGATCAAACCGGGAGGACAAACCGATAAAGATCAATCATCAGCAGTCAAGAATCATTATCTGTTTTGCTCGCCCATCAAGGAATCATCTCGATAAATTGGACGTGACTCTTTATAATTATTACAGGTCCTTTCCGTGATATTAGTGATCACGTCCAATTAATCGAGGCACTTCTTCGATGCCTTCGGAATGGGCCAGAAAGTTTTTCTGCTTAAACCCAGCCCCTGGAGACGCGACCCAGTTTCCTCCTCATTCTATCTCGATCTAAAGTCACGGTTTTCAAAATAGATGGGAAATTCTTCATTAATCTCGAAGCGTCCCGGTTTGCATTGTTATCGCGTATTTGGCCTCTGAAACCTCGGAGGGCATCCGATTGCTACATTTTAAGGGCGTTCGTCGTATACGCATATCGCGACCCAAAACAGAATCCCAAGAAAACAACAGGAATAATAATTAGAAAGTTGTTCATATTCTGCAACGTTTAATGTGTATACCCCTGACATCATTATTTGATAACACTAATTGACCCGAACAGTTTCATTTATTAAATAATTGAACTCTATCTATCGACTCGATTATTGATTGTGTATCTCACTGATGTCCGTTGGGGAATTAAAAACGCTAGGCAATTCAACTGGATCTGCACTGAATAATAATATACATGCGTTAATTATTTTAATCCATACATTATTTTGAACCAAACATAGATTCAGTAGAAACTGAATATATGGAAGTGTTGGTCCGAGCAACGCGCTCGCGGGGTGTGCTCTGTAAAATTCAATAACATTTTATCTGAAACATCTCACTGTGATTGAATTATGACTGCCAGCGAAATCTGGCGATCATTCTCAAAATTTCCCAGAAAGAGGCTAGAGGAAATACTGACAGTCGAAACTCCAGGTGTGCCCTGTAAAAATCGAAAGCATTTTATTTTGAAACACTATATTGTGATTTAATTATAATTGCCAGCGAAAACTTGCCTCAATGACATTTTGATAATTTCTGTGGAAGAGGCTAGAGGAACTACTGAAAGTCGAAACTACACGTTTTGATTATTCAAACTCAGCCAACAGCCAGAAGGGTGCAATTACGCTTTGGACAAAGGTACGTTTCAATATCAGTGCCAATGTGTGATGCCTATGAGATAGGCTAATCGGAAATCAAAGGCAACGAATTCTCTGATGAGACGTGGTCCCTTTAATTCCGTGGATGTCCAGATGCTATCAAACATCGTCTCCCATTCTGATATACTTCTGCAGAACATTACTTTCAATGCGCAGTATCCGAGTGTACTTCATATAATAGTCATGTGATTAATTTCTAACAAAAAGAGCTTAAATTTAAAGTTTGCTGCACCCCTCCTGCATCTTATATTTTGTGATGTCTTTGTCTTCTTGGATCTATAAGCTCATAACATCACAACATTAACCCTTACAAAAAGTGTCCGAAAGGCCATTACCAGACAGTTGAATACTATAAGTGCAACTCTGATATGGCGTAATTTGCGTTCTGCTGTTTGGCTATATGTATTGAAGTCATTCATTGAATGGTTGAATTGGGTGTTTCTGTTGTATCCTCCAGATAGATTCAATAGTATAGATGTACATGTTTTCACCCAGATATTGAGCGGTAAGAAAAATACATAATTCTCATCCATTGCTGCGTATTTGATTTGTAATGCATATTGCCTGACAGATTTCCCTAAATGGATTCGATGAAACATGAGCTTACTGATCTACTTTATCTACATCATGCATAGCTAGTCCCTTGGAAATCACAAAACATGGCGATAATTTTATTTTCAACAAAATGGTGAACATTTCCATGCCCCTATACCCAAGTGAAATATCAGAAAATCATATTACCTATGAACAATTGTTGTCAACATTGTAAGTTACTGGGACATTATCAGCGATAATGTACGCCATAAATCTGATCATGACCACTTCATTCCAATTTCAGTTAAGTCGATGATGATGGCATAGGTCCCGTTCAAGTTTTCTATCTTACCTATTAGTCTAGCATGGATAAATTTCCCAGACTGATAACGAATAACTACGTTCTGATCCTAATAAAAACAGCATCTAGTCACTTGCCAAACTTCAGATGAAAACTTAACATACAAAATTTCGAAAAATGTTTTTTACTAAGATCGCTCTTTTATGATCTGAAGAACATTGTCTGCTGTCTGGTTCAGTTTGAAAATAATAATCTCAGGAACTAAGTAGAAGAAAAATACCCTGGAACCTAAATGGAAAGCGGGTGCAGCAAAAGGTTACATTTCACAATCAGCCTTAGCGATTCAAATTATTAAAGAACGTTATTTCGGTCAGAATAAGTAGGTTTCACTTGACATAAATGAGCGAGCTTGCATATTTTTTTATTGTTGAATTTCCGTTCTTCCCTTACGTAAAGTGCAGGGAATGCCGCGTCAAAGCAAGACTAGATGGTTCTGGCTGAAACCGGGAGAAAATCGGGTACACAACCAATAGAAATGAACCCAGATCCTACGAGACGAGAGATTTATTCAACCATCACGATCGATCGGACGTGACGCCCTAAGCGACTGTTCTGTGTCTAGGTCCAGGCTCGTAACATTAGTAAATCCACAAATTGTTCGATTAGCATCCAGTCGTACTATGGAATACTGGTCTACACATTTAAAGATTACAAATTTAGAAGGTTGATTAAAGCTTTGATCCTATGTAACTATTACAGACATGGAGATATATCGATCACATTTTTTTTCAGTCCCACAAATCCGTAAAATTCCACGAAATCCTGTTGGAATAACACAGAAAACAATGTGGATCAGCATCAGTAAGGATCTGGTCTACCGTAAAAGGGTGAAAGGCGCGATAGTGTTGCTGTTCCGAATAATGTGATTTCGGGGGATATCTTACCAGATATGTTGACGGCCTCCCCATAAAGTTCCTTAATAGTCACATCTGACTCAACATTTGTCAAATACACCATCATAGACCCTGCATTAGCAGTGAGACACACATAGCCTGACCTGTAGACGGCCACTTAAGCGTTTGTACTTTGTCTACTTTCAGGCCCGCAAAATCAGTTAATCCCAAAATGATTCGATTGAGAACCAGTCTCCATTTTTGAAAATTACAAATGGGAGCTGGTCAAATCATTGATCTTATGTAACTATTACAGATCTGAACATATATCATGCATATGACAAAGGTGTGGAGTCACACCGATAACACTACCAACGAAAATTCCACATGTCAAATGATGGGTGAAAAGTGTGACTTTGCTGACGTTGCTCTTACCACTGAAGCGCTCAGAACCTGAGCTGTAGACGGCCTCCTCATCAAGTCCCTTAACAGTCACCTCCTCAACTGACTCCACACCCTTGTCAAAAACTCCATCATTGACTTACCAGTAAGGCGCACAGAACCTGAGCTGTAGAGGGCCTCTTCAGAGAGTCTATTAACAGTCACTTCCTCATTTGACTCCACACCTTTGTCAAATCTCCATCACAGACATTGACTTACCAGTGAAGCGCACAGAATAGACAGCCTCTTCGGAGATTTCCTTAATGGTGACAGGTCACCTCCACTTCTGACTCTACACTCCAGCATAGACATTGCCTTACCTGTGAGATTTACATAACCTGAATTATAGACAGCCTCCTCAGGGATTTCCTTAATGGTCACCTCCACTTCTGACTTCACACTCTGTTCCCACACTCCATCGAAGACATTGACTTACCAGTGAGGCACACAGAATAGACAGCCTCTTCGGAGATTTCCTTAATGGTGACAGGTCACCTCCACTTCTGACTCTACACTCCAGCATAGACATTGCCTTACCTGTGAGATTTACATAACCTGAATTATAGACAGCCTCCTCCGAAATTTCAGTAATGGTCACCTCGACTTCTGACTCTACACTCTTGTCCCACACTCCACACTCCATCATAGACACTGACTCACCAGTGAGGCGCACAGAACCTGAGTTATAGGCAGCCTGTTCGGAGATTTCCTTAATGGTTACCTCCACTTCTGACTCTACATTCTTGTCCCACCTTCTGTCATAGACACTGACTTTGAATTTGTAGATTCCCTCGGGGGGTGCACCGGTCATCATCACCATGCCATCATCTCTGGCCACTCTATAAACTCGAAAATAAATGACGTGTAGCATGGATGTTGCGGATATCATGATCGCTCAATGAACCTGCTAGATTACAAACTGCATCCGTTACTCTCCATACCTCAAATCTAATTTGACCATCTTCAAATAAACCTTTTAATAGGCCCATCTCAAAAAGTGTTTCGCAGATCCACGGTGCACTGGTCCTACAATCAGCCGTTCACATACTTCAGTATAATTACCAATAATTAAATTAATTACCAATTTAAGTCCATTACGACTGATCAATCCATTTGAAAAACTGACTGGTCACATTCGTAGTTCAGCATAATGAACAAGGCACTCACCTGAAGTAACTTGGTACGGTTCCCGCGGGTTCAAATGTTTTATCAGGCAAGTCCCAATCATCCGGATCCTCAGCATAGACTCTCCCTATCGGTACATCCAGCAGCTCACTAAATCCTGTGATAGTAAAACAGAGTACTTTTAGCGTGGAAATAATATGGCTGAAAACTAAAGTACTCAAAACGAACCATTCTGTTGATGAAAAAAGAATTTATTCAATCATCGGAAGCACAATGAGCCGGAGCTCCATGAATATGCGATAAATATATGACATATGGTTAATGCAAGCTTGAAGATAATCGAATACTCACTTCCGTTTGAAAAAAAGTGGAAACTAAGCATTAACCGAATAGGATGTCACCACACCCGATTATGAACAAAGAAAGCCCTCAGAGGTTGAAGGAAATATCAAATTGGTCCACTGTAGACAATGTGTTCTCCACTGTAGACAATGTGTTCTCCACTGTAGACAATGTGTTCTCCACTGTAGACAATGTGCTCTCCACTGTAGACAATGTGTTCTCCACTGTAGACAATGTGTTCTCCACTGTAGAAAATGTGTTCTCCACTGTAGACAATGTGTCCACTGTAGACAATGTGTTCTCCACTGTAGACATGATGAAGAGGTTAACGGAATCGTTTCGATAGGTTATAGTAGTGGTTGAGCAGAGGGGATGGAGCACCTCTGGAAGTACTTCCCACACTACATGTGGCATCAAATAAGCTTCCATAATGTATGGGACTGTGTATAGCAGAGATAGACAAGGGCCCACACTTTGGAAGAAGACGTTTGGTAAGGGAAGGAATGGGCCGGACTAATCTACGGGGATAGTAAGGCGTAGCACGCGTGGGGTAAGAACTCATCAGCAAGTCTGCTATGACGCAAGCATGTGTGAAGTGTTTAGTTTAATTTATGCTAGTAATCTCTGGAGTAGTGTGTATACGATTGCATCCCCGCAACACCCCCCCATTGTGTTCATGGTAAAACTCTCAGTAGAATACCAAACTTTTCTAAGATGGTATTCCCATCAGAACTGAAATCTGGTAAAGATGAGAGGATGTGGTACCTTTCTACTAGTATTTCGTCATACAAATGTCGGCAGTCGAAATGTAGTCCCCATGTGAGGTCTTGTCAATTCAGCTATCAAGCTTGAGAAGAATCCAGCAAGTTTCAATGGTCAGAGAGCAAATCTCAGGAACAAATTTAGAACATAATTATTTGTGAAAACACAACTTGTTATATAACTAAGGGGTTCACCTTCACAATTCCAACATATAGGTTACACAGCTGACATTGTTAATTAAACAATAAAACATTCACTGGCGAAAGTTGAAGCGAAATTGAAACCCATACCTTCAACGACTAAATGAAAAGAGAGCCAGGACATCTATTCAGTTGGATACTTAACAGTACAGTTTATAGTAATAAATGTACGATAATCATAGTACATTGTATATGGCACCTGTAGCAACACATGTACATGTACGATAATCACAATACAGTGTAGATGACAACTGTCAGTACAGTTTATAGTACGATAATCACAGTATATTGGAGATGGCAACTGTCAGTACAGTTTATAGTAACACATGTACGATAATCACAGTATATAGGAGATGGCAC
The DNA here is from genome assembly GCA_036873755.1 of Hanleya hanleyi. Taxonomy (NCBI): domain Eukaryota; kingdom Metazoa; phylum Mollusca; class Polyplacophora; order Lepidopleurida; family Hanleyidae; genus Hanleya; species Hanleya hanleyi. The sequence continues at coordinate 13,899 of JAVTVY010018650.1, forward strand.
CTGGCAGTACAGTTTATAGTAACACATGTACGATAATCACAGTACAGTGTAGATGGCAACAGTCAGTACAGTTTATAGTAACACATGTACGATAATCACAGTAGAGTGTAAATGGCACCTGGCAGTACAGTTTATAGTAACACATGTACGATAATCACAGTACAGTGTAGATGGCAACAGTCAGTACAGTTTATAGTAACATATGCACGATAATCACAGTACAGTGTAGATGGCAACAGTCAGTACAGTTTATAGTAACACATGTACGATAATCACAGTACAGTGTAGATGGCACCTGCCAGTACAGTTTATAGTAACACATGTACGATAATCACAGTACAGTGTAGATGGCACCTGTCAGTACAGCTTCTAGTAACACATGTACGATAATCACAGTACATTGTAGATGACACCTGTCAGTACAGGTTATAGCAACATATGAACAATAATCACAGTACATTGTAGATGGCACCTGTCAGTACAGCTTATAGTAAAACATGTACGATAATCACAGTACATTGTAGATGACACCTGTCAGTACAGCTTATAGTAACAAAAGTACGATAATCACAGTACAGTGTAGATGGCACCTGTCAGTACAGTTTGTAGTAACACATGTACGACAATCACAATACAGTGTAGATGGCACCTGTCAGTACAGTTTATAGTAACACATGTACGATAATCACAGTACAGTGTAGATGGCACCTGTCAGTACAGCTTATAGTAACACATGTACGATAATCACAGTACATTGTAGATGACACCTGTCAGTACAGTTTATAGTAACACATGGACGATAATCACAGTACAGTGTAGATGGCAACAGTCAGTACAGTTTATAGTAACATATGAACGATAATCACAGTACAGTGTAGATGGCAACAGTCAGTACAGTTTATAGTAACACATGTACGATAATCACAGTACAGTGTAGATGGCACCTGCCAGTACAGTTTATAGTAACACATGTACGATAATCACAGTACATTGTAGATGACACCTGTCAGTACAGTTTATAGTAACATATGAACAATAATCACAGTACATTGTAAATGGCACCTGTCAGTACAGCTTATAGTAAAACATGTACGATAATCACAGTACATTGTAGATGACACCTGTCAGTACAGCTTATAGTAACAAAAGTACGATAATCACAGTACATTGTAGATGGCACCTGCCAGTACAGTTTATAGTAACACATGTACGATAATCACAGTACAGTGTAGATGGCACCTGTCAGTACAGTTTGTAGTAACACATGTACGACAATCACAATACAGTGTAGATGGCACCTGCCAGTACAGTTTATAGTAACACATGTACGATAATCACAGTACATTGTAGATGACACCTGTCAGTACAGTTTATAGTAACATATGAACAATAATCACAGTACATTGTAGATGGCACCTGTCAGTACAGCTTATAGTAAAACATGTACGATAATCACAGTACATTGTAGATGACACCTGTCAGTACAGCTTATAGTAACAAAAGTACGATAATCACAGTACATTGTAGATGGCACCTGCCAGTACAGTTTATAGTAACACATGTACGATAATCACAGTACAGTGTAGATGGCACCTGTCAGTACAGTTTGTAGTAACACATGTACGACAATCACAATACAGTGTAGATGGCACCTGTCAGTACAGTTTATAGTAACACATGTACGATAATCACAGTAGTGTAGATGGCACCTGTCAGTACAGTTTATAGTAACACATGTACGACAATCGCAGTATATTGGAGATGGCAACTGTCAGTACAGTTTATAGGAACACATGTACGATAATCACAGTACACTGTAGATGGCACCTGTTAGTAACACATGTATTATAATCACCGTACATTGTAGATGGCACCTGTTAATAACACATGTACGATAATCACAGTACAGTGTAGATGGCACCTGGCAGTACAGTTTATAGTAACACATGCACGATAATCACAGTACAGTGTAGATGGCAACAGTCAGTACAGTTTATAGTAACATATGAACGATAATCACAGTACAGTGTAGATGGCAACAGTCAGTACAGTTTATAGTAACACATGTACGATAATCACAGTACAGTGTAGATGGCACCTGCCAGTACAGTTTATAGTAACACATGTACGATAATCACAGTACAGTGTAGATGGCACCTGTCAGTACAGCTTATAGTAACACATGTACGATAATCACAGTACATTGTAGATGACACCTGTCAGTACAGCTTATAGTAACAAAAGTACGATAATCACAGTACATTGTAGATGGCACCTGCCAGTACAGTTTATAGTAACACATGTACGATAATCACAGTACAGTGTAGATGGCACCTGTCAGTACAGTTTGTAGTAACACATGTACGACAATCACAATACAGTGTAGATGGCACCTGTCAGTACAGTTTATAGTAACACATGTACGATAATCACAGTAGTGTAGATGGCACCTGTCAGTACAGTTTATAGTAACACATGTACGACAATCGCAGTATATTGGAGATGGCAACGGTCAGTACAGTTTATAGGAACACATGTACGATAATCACAGTACACTGTAGATGGCACCTGTTAGTAACACATGTATTATAATCACCGTACATTGTAGATGGCACCTGTTAATAACACATGTACGATAATCACAGTACATTGTAGATGGCACCTGTCAGTACAAGTCTCGAGACTTGAGAACCAGAATGCATTTGAGCAGAACTTTCCATGTGTATAATCACACACTTCAGCATACAATATTACTATGACGAAGTAAATCACAACAGGCCTGCAAGTGGCTCACAGTGAAAATATAGGAGGAAATATAGGAGTAAATTTGCCAAAATATAGGAGAAATATAGGAATTGTCTCAATAAAATATAGGCAAATATAGGAAATAAAGGAGTGTAAGATAGGTCACTACTACATCATATGTTTCAAACTTGGTAGTTTTCTGGTATTTAATGAAATTATTTCCATTGGATGTGATCATAGTGGTGGTGATTCTGCCCGTTCTGCTGCTTGTTTGAAGAAAGATATATTGAAATGTTTTCATATTTGCTGGGCGAAGCTAGGCAAACATTTTGTCTGTGAAAGGTATTTCCTCATGCTAATTTGACTCATTTCGGTGCATTGGGGAACGTTTTCATGAGAAATATAGGAGGTTTTGAGTAAAATATAGGTAAATATAGGAATGACTCAAAAATATAGGAAAATATAGGAAATAAAAGAGGCACTTGCAGGCCTGTCACAATGAAAAAGAGTTCCTTCCCTTGTTTACAATTATCATAGCTACCTGCGTAACTGTAGGCAAATATCTTCTTTAGTCCTGGCTTGTGGGGGTTATCATTCTCATCCTTGATGATGATGGGGAGATACCTGGTGCTGGTCATCAATGGGTTACCGCTGTCCCACATAATAATTGGCAGTTTATATTCGGCCTGAACCTCTCGGTCAAACTCAATGTCGAACGTGAAAATGCGTCCCGCTCCATGGTCATCAGCGTCGCCAACTAATGTAAACAGCAAAGAAAAGGAATTAATTTCTCAGAGAGCCATGCAGCGCATAGTGACAAGTCTCACGCATATTTTATTCAGGGACACACAAATTGGCCACAGCAATGTGTCTATATTCTTGTTACAACAACATCATATCCACAACTTCATGGTGACAAAGGAGCGATGGGAGAGGAGAAATGATCAGGGGCATCTTCGATCTATACAATCGACTATCAGTGTGGATATGGAACCATCTGTATATTTCACTGACCTTGCTGGAAGGTCATGTTAAAAAAGGAACACGTAGGATTGTCCGGACAGGGACAGCGATAATCACATGGTAACACAAACATGAAGGGAGGTCCGTGTATAGGCAAATCCGCATCCTTAGCTTTGATCAGTTCAGGCCAGGTATGCACGCCCTTGTAATTCTCTTCAAAATAGACTACATAGTTCTTGGCAAACTCCGGAGCATTGTCATTCACATCAAGAACTGTAATCGTCAGCAAAGCATAACCTGTCACGAGAGGAGTGCCTAGAAAAATATAATAGACAATTTGATATTTAGACTGGATTATAAAGTACAAGATCACCTTTCTGTGAGGTAATTATTTTCAGGTTATGAATCACTTGTCACCAAAGACAATACCCATACTTACTCCACATATATACATGTATGATTCAATCACCTCCAATTCAGGATAAGATAATCTTCTTACATTTTTTTTTTTTTTTTTTTAATTTTCATCCAATTCCACTGTACTGACCTTTGTCAATGGCCATTATTGTGACATCATGACTGTCCACAGTCTCTCTATCAAGCGGCTTGTTGAGTTGTACCCTTCCATTAACATCTACCTTAAACTGACGATGTGGATCAGAGCTGGGTCCGTGGTCGATGAAATATCTGTAAAGAAAAATCAGTTTGTTATTCTATCGGTGCTTCAAATAAAGAGATACTTGCACAATCCTAACAATCTAGAATTTCTTCAGAAATGATGAATGATAAATTCTGGAATTCCGCCTGAGATTTATACCCGAAAGGGGCGAGTGGCGACGGAAAGCGGTTTTTTTAAATGAAATTTCCATGACTTATTCCTCTTTCTATTCATTGTTACTTCGACACTCTTTCGCCACTGCCAGACATGACTGTCACAACGGAGGTGTGTTTCTTAATATTAATATTAGGTAGGATAAGGCGGCATTTGGCCTACTATACGTGGTGCAATTGAAATCGAAAAAATAAAATTTCCTGAAAATAATTGTGTAACGACAAGAGAAAATATATGTACACAAAATGTGAAAGTTCTAGCTCGTTTGCGTTATGATTATAGTAGTTTACATGAATTTGGAATCCGCATGTGCTGTTTCGTGAAAAGGGATCTAAATCGAGTCATTCAAACACGCATTCAGACAGGAAGGACCAAAAAGCCAGGTAGCCAGACCATTCCATCCACTTCTCCAGACTAGTATACCCGTGTGTGGAATGAGTCATGAATGCAATTTTCCTCAAATCCTCACAATTGCAACCGTTTATCCTCCCCGAATGATTCTTTACTACTCCCAATATTGAATACTTGGAAAACGGCTGCATGGTGATGTGTGGTGGCATTATAACTTCACCACTGGAAATATTTCAACACACCCTGAATGCAGAATGCTGTATTCCCACACTGGTATCTTCCTATGGAGTCATTGATCAAATGAGCCACTTTCGTCCAACACAGAATCAAATGACCAAACCCCGGAGCTGTAATTATTACAATCTGATTATAAACACACCCAGAAACCGAGTCTCTAACTGGATTTGATCTCCGTCTATCTCATAGCTAAGATTCATAACGTCTCCCTTCCCTCACTATGAATCTTGGCTACCTATCGCAATGCCATTCGGTGACCTTCTGGCAAAGCTCTCTAAGTTTGCTGATCTTTGACCAATCAACGCAACGTACGAGATGGCATGACATGATATTATGAGACAGACGCCTTCTCTCGCGTAAACAACTCACCCGGTTATATGATCTAGTCACGGGAAAACTGAGACGTTTCAAAGTAACCAAACTCAGAACAGCATATCTGCAGCGAAATATATAACCGACCCTAAAAACATTACGAAATATGATGGAAATTTACCTATGATTGAAATTTGCTTTGTATTTATCCAAAAATTATTCTAAATAAGCTGCGTATGAAGCAGCTATATGGTTCCGACGTCAGTCGAGAGTGAACAACACCACATGAGCACATGAGGAATATTTCGCGCTGTGGATTGGTTATCAACTTGACCCGATTCTTCTGACTGAATGGCATCGGTACGCTCCGTCTTGCTGTTTCTACCGGCAGCTCTCTAAAATTTCGTGCAGAACAGATTCGAGATAGGAAGAGCGTCAGCTCCACTAGAACGTCAGACCCACTTACGTTAGACCCACATACGTCAGACTCACTTACGCCAGAGTGAATCTGTTTTTAATCAAACTGTAATTATTACTAAAGCTAATAATACACTAATACGGCTACGGTACAGCAACATTATCTTGCAGGCTACCCTTACATGAAACGATCCTCTCGGCCATGAACGACTAATTTATTTCACATTCACTTCCATCACTTCCATCATTTTTACAACTTATTAGACGCGCTTTTAGCAGTGATCATCCATCGAGTGCACAATGGGTGCAACCAGAAATTCATAAATGGACTTCTGGTGCAACTGATACTAATACAATATAAACCAGCCTTAAGGCCTTGGGTTAGGATAAGTTTGAATTTCATTCTGTACCTAAGGCATGATTCATCTTATGTGGAGCTTCTCTATCGCAAGTTTTCAGTGGTGAAAGTATTTTTTTCCTGTAGCGATCCAGGTAAACTTATTTCCGCCATGTACTGTATTTTTGCAGTTCTTTAATCCTTTTACTGAAATTCAATGGGCGCTATGTGTTTGGAGAATCTGGTTCCATTTGTCTGATATTCTAATTATGATTCTTCACTCTACAGGGCAACGAAAATTGTAAAAAAAAATATCATTGGGAATTCAGACATATACTTACTCGAATTCACCATTGATACCACTATCTCTGTCAGTGGCGGTGAAGGAGGCAAGGTACGTATTGACAGAGATGTTTTCATACACACTTACGGTTTTCGATGGGATCACAAATTCAGGAGCATTGTCATTAACATCCTCGACAGTCACTTCAATATAGGCCAACACCTTGTGGCTTGGGGCAGGGACATCATCAACACCAACAGTTACATTGAAAAACCTCGAACTTGGATCTTCGTAATCGATTTTCTGCAAATGTAAGGCATTCAATATGAAGTAAATCCTAGATTGTATCATACAAGTAAAAACCTACTGAATTAAGAAAAGTACATTTTTATCAAACTTGTTCAAGATAAAAGTATGTACAGGGGGAGCTGTAAGGCAAATTTTCTGATCACAACACCTATGCCCAATTCTCTACCATCTCCTAAAATCGCGTCTATGTTAAAATCCCCAGCAATAATATACTAAGGAATTGAATGGAACAGTCTCGAGATCGACCTCTCTAGTCGCATAAGGCGCGGAACGATGGTATTGCCCACACCAGTGTCTTTGTCTAACAGGTCTTGCATCTAGAAATTTCACCAACCAGTCTGATTTGATAGGCCTGGTGTTGACTATTAACGCCACTGAGTCGCTCGCAACAAGGCGGATTTCTGATGAACTACATTATCAACACTTCTTTTCACTGTGCTGATAAGTAGTCACCAAGCACTCGTGAGGCGTAAGCTAATCAGCCCCATCAATATGCAAAGTCTAACGGTCTAAGCTTTAGCAAGCACACGGAGCCCACGAACATTATCAAATGGCTTCTGTATTGAATTATAGAACGATTTTGATGAACCTAGGAAATTACTACAGAATTACTACAACGATATTGGAGTTGGAGTCTAAATCTGACAAAGTCAGGGAATTGATGCAAATGGAATTTTGTGATGTCACAGATTGGACAAGATTGAGCATAAATATATATGCCGGAATATTATCAGAGTTAACAGAATATTCACAAAGCTTTCCAAGTTATAATATTGATTATCCTTTGTATTATGTAAAACATTGTGTTGAAAATGTGATTACCATACCGACAATTTACTTAGGCTTTATCATCCCCCGTTGGATCCCGGTCAGAGGATATAGAATCCATGTGTATGTGCATGTGCGTGCATCAGGCTTTCTACGTTAACGCGATAATCTGAAAACAACTGATTCAATTTATTCCAAATTTGAAACAGAAATATAATTAGGAAATAGCTGGCAGCCTATCTATTTTGGGATCACTAGGTCACCAATTTCGACAGACCCAATTCTCATGCCTGAGTGTATTATATTATGGGTAAGTGAAGTTCAGTTCTGTGAATGAATTTATCACAGCCAAACTTCTTTTGGAACTAGTAATAGTACAAGCCAGACATTTGTTGTCCTTGAACAATCGAAGTTTCCTCTTCTGGCTGGAAAGACCTGTACAATCAGTTATCTATCATGGCATATATAAAAATATTTATAAGTTGGCATTCTTTACATGTTTATGAGAAGATGGTTTCAAGGGGGGCTGTCCAAAATTCCCAACTGCAACTCAACAAACCTTTTTCATGAAAATATCAATGAATACTGCCAATGAGAAATTTTAGGTAGGTTTCTAAAATGTATTACACGTTTATTTAGTACTGAATTATTTACCAAGCATTCCTTCTAAGATCAATGAATTAGCCAAACTAAATCATTCTAGCCCAGCCTCTCAAAATCTGTGGATTATTAAACGACATATTCTGAGCATGAAATTGGCGCCATTTGAAAATATATGGAAATATACGAAAACAAAACATGGAAACAAAATAGACAAATGCTTCAGAACTCTTTTTTGTCTACAGCTCCTGATCATGTTGATAATTTCGGTCAAATATTTGGCCACTAATGTCAAACATAGATACATAAACATAGAGATTTTAATCTGCTTAGTTGTAAACTAGTCTTTTATGTGGCGCCCCTTATAGGCGAATCAGTACGAACAAACAAGGCTGCAAGGTACCAAATACCAAATCTGGAAAGAATCCGCTCAGGTTTCAAAAGTTATTGACCGGAAATTAATTTGTAACATGGCTTCAGGTGGCGCCACCTATAGGCTAATGGGTACAAAAACACAAGTTTAAGCGAACAATTTGAGGGAAAGTATCTACATACCAAATTTGAAAACAATCCGTTTGGGTTTCCAAAAGTTATTGTCCGGAAAAATGTTAACTTGGCCTCCAGGTAGCACCATGCAGCTGTAGGCGGATTGGCATAAAAAACAATCGCAATTTTTTACAACTTGCTGGGAGGTACCCATATGCCAAGTTTGAAAAGAATTTTTTAATCTTTTCATAAGTTATTGTCGAGAAATGCAGGTTTATAACTTGACCCAAAAGTGGCGCCATCTATATGGGTGGAAAGAAATCTTGAGGCAAGGTCCCCCGATATTGAAAATAGAGAATTAAACCTTTTGAGTTTTACAAATGAAAATGAGCTTGGTTCCCAGGTGGAGCCATCTGTATGCAGATCGACATAAAAAACAATGCCAAGTGAGAGGCAAAGTAGATATACCTGTGGTAAAATAAACAATAATAACAAAAATTAAAACCTTTTCTCTGCACTAAAGACTTAAAAGGAACGGCTTCTGCATCGTACAGCCACATACAGCCCCATACAATGTGAAGACATTATCATTATCATGTATTGAAAAAAATCAAAAGCTACACCTTGCACAGATATTACATACAGGAATATCAATTATACCCAACTTACCCTGTGCTCCAAACACCCAGATATTTCCCGAGCAAATTGATAAATGATGTAACCTTGCAAGACAACAGCATGACATGTCAGTTACTGGCACAAGTATGAACTCGAGGTCTTTCTTCAAATACTGATATTCCGGACATTTGAATGTGAAATGTTCTTTATCTTCTACAAAATCGTTTCAGAGATATAACCGCAAAAGCGAAAACTGGACGCTTGATAATCCATCTGTTATCGTCTACTGGACACTCGAGAAATTGTAAGATCTGCATGCCATAAACTATATTCTTGTGAAACATTTAAGCGATCGGTCAAATATGAAGTTCCATGACAAGAAAAATCGACTTCAAGACAACAGGTTCGATCAGTTCAGAGGTGTCGACAAACAGAGTAACAATTTCGAATGGTCGTCTCTACAGCATAGAGTATAGTTATTTCATACGTGTAGTGCCCTGGTGTCGGGAAGTGGAGCTAATGACTTAGCCATATTCAAATTATTTCATGTTCTAAAGATGGATTTCAAACTCTGCAGGGAAACGGAGATATTCTATGTATTTACATGAGATAATTACTGATCCCTTGACTAGGTTGCATCAACTCTTTGTTGTGACATTAGCGACTGATATGTACTCTATTAACAGTTCTTTTCACAAGTATGAAAATGAGAAACTGCAACAGCCACTAATAACGATAAAGTTGTCGAAATTGTGTCACTGGGGGTCGATTTTGAAACCATAAGCGCCAGCTAATGTCGCAATTGCGACAACAGCGGTTAACGCTGCATGCAGAGTCGCCTGCAATTGCGAAAACTGTGTCATAAGTAGTTGCTACATACCTACTTTGTGATTTTTGTGTTATTGCCAATGTTAAATCATTATCCGTGTCTATACCTTGACCCGACGTCACGTGGGTAATGCGTGTTTCGCGCCTTTAACGGCTAAAGAATTCGATCTCTCGGGACGTCCGAATTGCCACCCTCGCATCGCATTTACCTTTTCTTGGAACAACCCGTATTCCTTTGCATTTATCCAAGGTTGTACACTTTATTATACATCTCAACAGCTGTAAATTTATGATAATCGATATCTGGAGTACACAGAAAACAAATTTGTGTTCAAGCAAATCAACGTTAAAAATAATAAGTTCTTAAAGAAGCTAGTACAAACATATATATACATAATGGAGAACATATTGACAAGCAACAGAAACAATGTACATTTGAAACTGAAATGCAGGTAATGTAGTACTTCGTAGACTATGAGGAGTGAGGAGTGAGTACTTACACCATTCACATAGACCTTCAGAACTCCTTCATTAGTCAAATTCATGCTCTCCATCTTGAAGTATTCCTTGTCACGATCGGTCTCCAGGCTATAGATAAGCTGAGCGTTGATGCCGATGTCTTTATCAAACGCTGTGACGGAGATGATGGAGTGGCCAGCACGATAACTCTCTGACATGGACACTCTGTAGATGGACTGGCTGAACTCAGGCCTTTGGTCGTTGATATCAGACAGGGTGATAGTGACCTCCTGCTGAGTAGACATGGGTGGGTTACCTTTGTCTTTGGCTTCTACGGTCAGCTTGTATGTATCTTGAACCTCCCTATCCAGCACCGAGTCATCTAGGATGGCAACAGCTATCTCACCAGAGTCTGGGTCAATGGCGAAAATAGGTTGTGAACCGGACTCTGGACCTTGTATAATACTAAACCCAACCTGGGCATTTACACCGCCATCAAAGTCATCGGCCCGGACAGCAAACACTGAGCGGGATGGAGAATCTACAAGTGACGCAATAACAGACCAAATTTAACAGCGTGACAGAAGACTCTCCAAATTAGGGCACATGCCGTGTAATGCAAGTTTGGTGCTTCCTGGCAGTCATTCTTCAGACAACTGAATGGTGACAAATTTATACAATTTGACAGAGAAAACACGAACCATGTAAAACACTGAGAATCCCTCGGTCTTGGTTGTACTGAAATCTGGTCCTGTTTGTTGAATAAGCAGTTGATGCCAACACGCTATAATTCAATCTCAATTTGCGATAGACTTTTGGTTTATGGCCACATGCATACGATATGCAAGTCACTCTTCAGATACATGTAATTAAATGGAGACAAGTTGGCCGTTCGACCTGAACAAAATGTGGCAATCTGACTGATTTTCGATATATTCCTGTTTCGTGATCCAATGTATACTCGTATGATGTAAGTTTGGTTTAGCTAGGTATTCACATTCACGAGATAGGATGATATGGAGAAAACAGAGATGGACGAATGGACATACACTGTTTATACACGATGGCAATACGTCCTAGGACAATTTTGGTTGTAGTCTATCATCAGATGTGTTTAGTGTATGTTCAGTAAGGATAGGCCTTATCATACATTAAGTATACTGGTAATAAGCAGCTGGCGACTCGGGTCAACATCACCGATTTTCAGTAGGCTTCAGCTTTTAGACCACACTCATTTGTCCAGTATGTTTGATGCTCCTATGCATAGGCCTTCTTCAGATATGGTGGCAACGACAAAATGGAGATGGACAAACTTACGGACGTACACATGTTCATGATTACGACAATACCTATTAGAAAGGCCAAATGTGGTCGAGGGGTTGCCACAATATGTTGGCAACGAGAAAACACACTTGGAAGATACATACACTGGCAAAAAAATGATCATTGAACTATTAATTAGTTTACGATGTCAGTAACTGTAAAGGTAACAATTTGCAGGATTGCAATATTGATGAATTATAAACTGCGCGGATGTAAAGAGGTAATGTGTAAGGAAGAAAATAAAGGAATATGCGAAATTTGCTTCATTTATGTACAGTGAAAATATTAAGTAACACCAGGGCTGTTAAGGACCTGATACGCAAGTGATCTCCCGTAAGGAAGTCACACAAGAAATTGCTGTAAAAGTGTTTTGCATGATATTAACATAATTTACCCATTGAATTTTGCACTGAGGCATCAATATTAAAGTGTTCATTAGTCGTGTATTAAGCCATAACGATCTTTACTTTTCTGCTCAATGTATGTTCTTGTGCATCTCACTCGCTCCGCTCGTCTCCGTTCCTCTCCCATCGTGCCCCAGTTAAAATCGTCCCCAAGAAGTAAAGCTGTGCATCTCCCTTCCTCGCATCCGCCCGTCTTTCACCCATTGTTCCAGCCACTCTTCTCCCACCCCACACCCCTCCCAACCAGAGAACATGCAAGCATGGACAGTCGGGGTCATGGATGGACGGACGGAGAGCCCATTTAATAGTTCCGGACTTCCTCGGTCATGGTTGGTGAGGAATTAGTACTTCCCCCCTCCCAGAACCTGGACTCATGGACAGAAATAGTCATGGATGTACGGACAAAGATCCAGTTTAATAGTACAGATTTAATTGCAAATGCAGTGCAGTGCAAATTTGAGCTGTGACAGACATACATACGGAAATTGCAGCCGTAACAGACAGGAACATTTCAGGCTGAGCCTTATCATTCTTGAGATATGATGGTAAGAACCGATTGGTGATAAATGGTCCTAATGTGACCCAGAAAAAAAGGTCACTCACTTACTTTAGAAACTCTCATGCTTTATGACCATAATATATGTGTGGAATTGAGTTTCGTGGTCCGAGGCATATTCAATCTTAAGATATGCTGGTAACAAGAAATTGGTGGAAAGTTGACACACTTTGACCAGCTGACCTGGTTAATGTGAGTCAATCTCGATGATTTTCAATTTACTTCTGATCTGGGGCCATATGTATGTGTGAATCAGGTTTGGTGCACCGATAATCATTCTCGAGATATCCTGGTTATCAACACGCAAATCAGTATGAAAACCAATCCCGAGTGAGATGTTGATGCGAAGTCCGTATATTCCAAACCTGGGGGAAAAAATCAGGTCTGATTTGCGTAAGATTTTGCCCGGAAACAAAAAACTAACTTGACCCAAAGTTGGCAAGCAACCTACAGGCACATTGGCATGAGAAATAAGCCAAAGCGAGAGCTTGATACGCATATACCATATTTGGAAAAAATTCGTTCAGGTTTTATTGTGAGCGGAAGCGTTATTGTTCAGGTACTTTGCAAGTCCAACATCCCATGAGATGAACCATCTTAACAAATAGATCTGCTAGGAATTTTCAAACAGGACACTCATTGTGAGCATCAAAATAAGTTGGAATTTTACGTTGCTCTTTGGGCAACAGATTTCGTAGAACAGTAATTTTAACATTTCCCTTCGCCCGTGTGTGTACTGACAATACGGAAAAGTGAAGTTCCCACGGACAGGCGGAGAGGCAAGGAAGATTTGGCCGTGCCAATGTCAGATCAACATTGCGAAAAAGGGCAGGTATTAGTTGGACACCTGAAATGTACTACTTACTTCCTGTAGTGTGCTCTGGAACTGAACCTGATATCTGATTCTTATCGAATATTGGCGCGTTGTCGTTGACGTCAATGGGAAATACTCTCACATAGGTCACACCTGTCCGTTTGTTGATCGAATCGGGCTCATCTACTGCCAGGACATTGAATTCGTAGACTTCCTGGCCATTTGGCCGATCTCGGTCCAGAGGCCGGGTCAGACGAATCTTGCCAGTTTTGGTCTCGATGCTGAAGGTGCCATCAGTAGCAAACCTTCCATTCAAGCTGTATTCGATGTCATTTGGCCTCTCGGTATCTGGATCTGTAGCATGCACCTGTGGATGCGTGACACACATAATATTAATAATTTCTGCCTTTTACAATCTGATCAATCAAAGCCATTCGTCATGTGTAATCAGTATCTACGAATACCAAAATAGACATAGTCTACTTCAATGCAGTCCACCTATTACTTCGGAATATCGACCAAATAGTTTTGAAGCCATTTCATTGACTTCCTGTTTTAAGGAAATTGATCAACATAAAATTCGCGGGACATTATCTTCCATGGCCAAGGTTTTCCCAGGAAAGTTAATTTCTGTGAATTCAACCTCCTATCCATTGGATATGCATGTATATTGTATTATACACAGTAACAAGATATTTTGAAAGAGACGTTGCACCACTCTGCTTTTTGCAGAGCACTAATTGCGATGGTTGTTGTAGCCACATCTAATTGAACAAGTCGTAAATTCCACAGAAATTACCATTATGTTCTGTGCTATCAGGTCTGATTAAAAATTTATTATTTTTTTCCAAAGAAATTTGTCAAAAATGAACATGTATATTCTCGTCAGCAGATAAAGAATGCCATGAAATGAATTTCTTCCTCTTGTATTGCCAATGTGGTCTCTAATTAACTGGACAAACTAACAATCGTTTCAGTTACCTCCCTGTTTTCTTAATTATTTCAATCTCTGATTACTGTCTGTCTGAGCCTGCAATCTGTACGTTTATTCCATGTCAAAAAGTATTCTCCATATGGGTGTAGTCATGTTCGGGCTAGTCCAAAACACACAAACTCAAACATAGTCAATAACATTTGTCAAATTAACCACTGTTTCCTGGTCTTCGGCACTACAGAACCGTGAAACTGTGGAAGATATTTCCCGCGAAAACAAGACATCTTTAATAAACCATATAAGCAATCAACATATAGATGCTGTCTCTATACCTAAGATCAGAATGTTGAAATGTGTTAAGCGATAATCCTTGATCCTTAATAAGCGATAAGCGATGAGATCCCAGTCCGACAATCCTAAAAAATTTATCAAGTGATAAATTTGAGGATCACGATCTGATAATTAATTCTGGAAATATAATTTAGTAATAATTAGTTGAGATCATGAGCTGATAATAAAGTCTAACCTGAGCGATGACAATTGGCACATTTCGATCTTCTTCTGTAATATTTGTCAATGTGTACGGATTTTGATCGAATACTGGATCATTGTCATTGGCATCCAAGACATTGATTACCACAAACGCTTTGTCCTCAAAGATGCCATCAAACACTTGGACAGTTAAGTTGTAAACCTAGAGAGAACAACAAGAGATTCACAAGAGATTAGCAACACACTTCAAAACAGATCTGGGACAACTACTTCGCACACTCTCAAAGCGCAAATGTTAGATTTAACATCTAGATGGTTGGAGGAGGGAAAGCATTTAGAAAGTGTTGTATTCACCACTTTTAAGTGTTAAATGCAACATTTTAAGCTGTTGCATCCAACACTTAAAAGTGGTGAAACAACATTTTCTAATTGCTTTCTCTCCTCTAACTCTCTAGATGTTAAATCTAACATTTGCGTTTTAAGAGTGCAATTGGACAAGCAATGAACATATAGGAGAGGGGAGGGGTTAGTTCAGACATTTACCTGTGAGCTAGCCATTAGAGTTTGACAGGAACGAAAAATCGAGCAGTTGAACTCCCCCTGACATTGAAGCTAGTAATTTGGCTTGGAGAACTACGCCCAGTCCCAGGAATGGAAAGCAATCTAAGCGAGATCCTATGGCATATTTATTGACTGGACCTCATTGATGGGCTGGACCTCACCAGGAACAAGGTCGTTGAAACTCTCAGCCATATTGACAGAAATACCCTTCTCCAAGCAAAACAAGTACTGAGAAACCTCAATTCGCAAGAAGTTCTAGCAAATCTCCAGAGTAAATTCGTTATAGTCCCAGCAGACAAAGCTCCAAATAATATAATATTCATATGTAAATATTACTATTACCAGGTACTGGTTAAGGAATTGAGTGTGAACATATTATCAACAAATACGTCTACTTATCCCAAACTGAATTTACTATCAGAAGATTTATTTAACATTCACAAAACGTTTCCCAAGGAAAGAGGTATTTGTCCTCCAACCAATCATAACGACATACCAAAAGTATACTGGATCAAAATCACCATACAAAGCTAGATTCATAGCTGGTTCTAGAAGCTGCACCACCAAGCTTCTTTCAACCCTGTTGACAAGGGCCCTTCAGCAGGTAAAAACATTTTGGGAAAGGTATTGCGCCACTATTTCTAAAAACTCTGGCGTTGAATGTATGTGAATATTGAAAAACTCAATGTCTTACGGAAGAACTTGATGCTAAAGGTCACATACCGTACAGACATGTATCCACATGGATTTCTTGATTCTCTATACTACAATCCCTCATCAGGACCTCATTGACCGTCTAAGTTTATTAATAGTGTCTGTCTTCAAGAAAACTGGTCGCAGATATATTAATGTCAATAGCCATAAAGCATTCTTTACATGTAGCTCTACTGCATAAAAGGGATATCATTCATGGGATGTTTATGTTTTATAGAGTTGCTTGAATTTCTCATTAAAATATCTATGTGAAATTTGGCACCCCTGTTGGCTGACCTACATCTGTACTTCTATGAGTATGACCATATGCAGGCGCTTTTAAAACCGGTCAATTCAAAGCCCATTCATTCTCATTCACAAAACGTTATATAGACGATCTTCTCACTGTGGAGAATCGCTATATAAATGACGCAGTGAAGGATATATATCCACCTTCACTGGATTTGAAGGAAACTACAGATATCCCTACCGGCACATCATATATAGACCTACATGTATATCTCCATAAAAATGAAGCGGGCCTTCTCTCTCGTCGACTTTATGATAGAAGAGATGATTACAATTTCGACATCGTAAACTATCCCTTTCTGGACAGTAATATTCCAGTGTGACCTGCATATGGCGTATACATATCTCGCCTAGTAGCATTTGCTAGATCCTGTGTTAAATCTGACGATTTTAATCATTATTACAGAAACTTGTGCGCCTCCACTCAAAGTTTCCCGAATTTGGCAATACAAATCGCATGCTGATGTCAAAATACGAGCGTACCGTTCAAGATCTATGGCGGTACGTTTCGTAACTTGTGTCTAATTCCACTTAACCCAGGGCTAGGTGCCGTATGAACCCATGTACTTCAAGATCTTCATGGTGCTCATATGAACAGTCACAATCAAAGCGTGACTGAGATACATCATTCTCTAGATGACGACTTGCAACGAATATCATATGGATTGAGAAGCGATACGGATTGGATAATTTTGGAACATCATGATGTCTTGCCGGCATCACTGAAAACTGTTGATCGCTTCTCTCTTGCATAGAATTAGCCTATGTTTATGTATACTATGAATGCCTTTTTGGATTTGGTGCTAATAGTCTTATATGGAATATGGAATAGGTCTTTGGATTATGGACGTGGATATTCTTTAATGGGCGACGGCTGATTTATGAATGACGGACAAGGCCCTTGTTATTTATACCAATTTTTCCTGAAAATAAATTCCTCTTGGCCCAAGTGGCACCAATTATTGAAACACTGCTGATAGATCGACATAAAAACAATATCAAGCGAAATCTTGAGGTACGTGCCAACTTACAAAATTTGGAAAGGACTAGTTCAATTTTCCAGTAGCTCTTGTCCAGAAATGATATTTTAACTTGGCCCTCAGGTTGCGCCACCAAGCCGGATTAGCATAAAAAACAAGCCCAACCGATATCTTGGGGTGCACTCCGGAGATTCTTTTATTCGGCATGGAATAGACTATGGGTCCGTTTTTCGGCCACCAGTTGTCGCAAAACCTTCAACCCAAATCACTTATATGTATATATTTTCTGAAAGAGCATGATGAAACTATTATTTTAAGATATAACACTGCTATGTTGTAGAAAAATTTAACTCGAACATTCTCCTCCATGCTTGCTTCATTTTTCCTAGAAAACCCCTTAAAAATGTCGAAAATGGTCAAATTCGGCTCAATTTCCAGAAAAATCTGTAAGAGCGATTTCAATTAAACTTCTTACTCACGTTCCCTGGTCCGGTCTCAACTTAAAAAGGCAAAAAAAGGGGATGTCAACCTAACCGTTTTTTGTCAGATTTTCTTCCCGTAAATGAGTACCGATTTTTAGGCACACCCAAGGGGCATAACTGAGGCAGGACAAACTTTACTCCATGATCCTGATCAGCGTGTAGACGAAGCCAGCACTCGATTTGTATGTACTCGTTTGCAGCGTTGATAATGCTGAATAGGATGGCATTATAGATATAAGCTATTAAGAAGACAAGAAGAATTATGATGTAGCAGAACAAGGGCAGTCTATCGTATTATGAAATTAGGAGGGGTCATTACTACGAAACTGTGGAGGGACACCTTGAGGCAAGATACTCATATCCCAAATTTGGAAATAATCCGTTCAGGTTTTCAAAAGGTATCGAAACGAAATTTTAATTTGGCCCCAGTGGTGCCACCTATATGTGGGTAGGTATGAAACAACCTAGATCATGAGAAAAGTTACCCACACACCAAATTTGGAAAGAACTCTTCAGATTTTTCAAAAGTTATTGTCTGGAAACAAATCTTTAACTTAACTCCCAGGTACCAATTTTTAACTTGGACCCAGTTGACACCACTGATCGGCATGAAAAACAATACAAATCGAAATTTTGAGGCAAGGTACCCACATACCAAATTATGAAAGAATACCTTCAGGTATTCAGAAGTTTCTGTTCGGAAATGAAGTTGGACAGGCAGACTCTAATACTTTAAAGGCACTTTGGCTAAAGAAAGACACGAATTATAGCTGAAAGTTCAACTTTTTGGTTAGTTTCGAAGGTCACTGTGACTGCGTCAGTCATGCGGGCCATGTGAGTTATACTCGCTGTTGTTTAATGTCAACAACTTTCTTCGCCAGTAACTCTGCCGATTTATTTGATATAGTGGTACATTTAGTCTTGCAACATTACAATATAACTAAATTGGCACAATTATATACAGTCATGAGTATTAGCAAACACCAATTTTAACATTACTGCATGAGATTATTTTATCACTATCCATC
Source organism: Hanleya hanleyi (assembly GCA_036873755.1). NCBI lineage: Eukaryota > Metazoa > Mollusca > Polyplacophora > Lepidopleurida > Hanleyidae > Hanleya > Hanleya hanleyi. Next base: position 33,020 of record JAVTVY010018650.1, read on the forward strand.
CCAGGACCATAAAGCACGGCCAACAATTTACCACTATCCATCCCAGGACCATACAGCACAGCCAACAATTTACCACTATCCATCCCAGGACCATACAGTATAGCCAGCTAGTTACCTCTATCAACTCAGGACCTTAGAGTACAGCCAACAAGTTACCACTATCCATTCCAGAACCATACAGCACAGCCAACAATTTACCACTATCCATCCCAGGACCATACAGTACAGCCAACAATTTACCACTTTCCATCCCAGGATCATACAGTACAGCCAGCTAGTTACGTCTATCAACTCAGGACCATAGAGTACAGCCAACAATTTACCACTATCCATCCCAGGACCATACAGTACAGCCAACACCTTTCCACTATCCATCCCAGGATCACACAGCACAGCTAGCTAGTTACCTCTATCAACTCAGGACCACAGAGTACAGCCAACAAGTTACCACTATCCATCACAGGACCAAACAGTACAGCCAACAAGTTACAACTATTTATCTCAGGACCATACAGTACAGCCAACAAGTCGCCACTATTCAACAAGGACCATACAGTACACCTAACAAGTTACTACTCCCCATCCAAGGACCATACAACAAGTCAACAATATCCATCCCAGGACCATACAATACAGCCAACAAGTTACCACTATTTATCCCAGGACCATACAGTACAGCTAACAAGTTCCTACTCCCCATCCAAGGACCATACAACAAGTTACCACTATCCATCCCAGGTCCAAACAGCACAGCCAACAAGTTACTACTATCCATCCCAGGATCATACAGCACAGCCAGCTGTTACCACTATCAAATCAGGACAATAGAGCACAGCCAACAAGTTACTACTATCCATCCCAGGATCACACAGCACAGCCAGCTGTTACCACTATCAAATCAGGACAATACAGTACAGCCAACAAGTTACCACTATCCATCCCAGGTCCAAACAGCACAGCCAACCAGTTACTACTATCCATCCCAGGATCATACAGCACAGCCAGCTGTTACCACTATCAAACCAGGACAATAGAGTACAGCCAACAAGTTACCACTATCCATCCCAGGACCATACAGTACAGTTAGAACCTTTCCACTATCCATCCCAGGATCATACAGCACAGCCACCTAGTTACCACTATCCATCACAGGACCATACAGTACAGCCAACAAGTTACAGCTATTTATCCCAGGACCATACAGTACAGTCAATAAGTTACCACTATTCACCCAGGCCCATACAGTACAGCTAACAAGTTACTTCTCCCCATCCAAGGACCATACAACAAGTCAACAATAGCCATCCCAGGACCATACAATACAGCCAACAAGTTACCACTTTTCGCCCAGGATCGAACAGAACGGCTAACAAGTTACCACTCTTCAACCCAGGACCATATAATACAGCTAACAAGTTACCACTCTTCAACCCAAGACCCTACAGTACAACCAACAAGTTGCCACTATTTATCACAGGATCATACAGCACAGCCAACAAGTAACCACTAGTTATCACAGGAACATACAGTACAGCTAACAAGTTACCACTATTTATCAGAGGATCATACAGTACAGCCAACAAGTTACCAATATTCACCCAGGGCCATACAATACAGCCAACACGTTACCACTATCAAAACAAGACCGCGCAATACAGTCAACAAGTTACCAATATTCACCCAGAGCCATACAATACAGCCAACACGTTACCACTATCCTTCCCAGGACCATATAGTACAGCAAGCGAGTTACCATTATCCATCCAGAACCATGCAGTTACCACCATCCACCTAGGACAATACAGTACAGCCAACAAGTTACCACTATAAACTCAGCACCATACAGTAGTCACCAAGTTAACACGGTCCACCCACGAACGTACAGTACAGCCAAAACGTTACCGTCCCATTGTTCACCCTCGATCATACAGTACAGCCAACACGTTACCACTATCCATCCCAGGACCGTACAGTACAGCCAACACATTACTTCTATCCACTCTCGACTGTACAGTACAGCCAACAAGTTACCACTATCCATTCCAGAACTATACAGTGCAGCCAGCAAGTTACCACTATCCATCCCAGGACCATACAGTACAGCCAACAATTTACCACTTTCCATCCCAGGATCATACAGTACAGCCAGCTAGTTACGTCTATCAACTCAGGACCATAGAGTACAGCCAACAATTTACCACTATCCATCCCAGGACCATACAGTACAGCCAACACCTTTCCACTATCCATCCCAGGATCACACAGCACAGCTAGCTAGTTACATCTATCAACTCAGGACCACAGAGTACAGCCAACAAGTTACCACTATCCATCACAGGACCAAACAGTACAGCCAACAAGTTACAACTATTTATCTCAGGACCATACAGTACAGCCAACAAGTCGCCACTATTCAACAAGGACCATACAGTACACCTAACAAGTTACTACTCCCCATCCAAGGACCATACAACAAGTCAACAATATCCATCCCAGGACCATACAATACAGCCAACAAGTTACCACTATTTATCCCAGGACCATACAGTACAGCTAACAAGTTCCTACTCCCCATCCAAGGACCATACAACAAGTTACCACTATCCATCCCAGGTCCAAACAGCACAGCCAACAAGTTACTACTATCCATCCCAGGATCATACAGCACAGCCAGCTGTTACCACTATCAAATCAGGACAATAGAGCACAGCCAACAAGTTACTACTATCCATCCCAGGATCACACAGCACAGCCAGCTGTTACCACTATCAAATCAGGACAATACAGTACAGCCAACAAGTTACCACTATCCATCCCAGGTCCAAACAGCACAGCCAACCAGTTACTACTATCCATCCCAGGATCATACAGCACAGCCAGCTGTTACCACTATCAAACCAGGACAATAGAGTACAGCCAACAAGTTACCACTATCCATCCCAGGACCATACAGTACAGCCAGAACCTTTCCACTATCCATCCCAGGATCATACAGCACAGCCACCTAGTTACCACTATCCATCACAGGACCATACAGTACAGCCAACAAGTTACAGCTATTTATCCCAGGACCATACAGTACAGTCAATAAGTTACCACTATTCACCCAGGCCCATACAGTACAGCTAACAAGTTACTTCTCCCCATCCAAGGACCATACAACAAGTCAACAATAGCCATCCCAGGACCATACAATACAGCCAACAAGTTACCACTTTTCGCCCAGGATCGAACAGAACGGCTAACAAGTTACCACTCTTCAACCCAGGACCATATAATACAGCTAACAAGTTACCACTCTTCAACCCAAGACCCTACAATACAACCAACAAGTTGCCACTATTTATCACAGGATCATACAGCACAGCCAACAAGTAACCACTAGTTATCACAGGAACATACAGTACAGCTAACAAGTTACCACTATTTATCAGAGGATCATACAGTACAGCCAACAAGTTACCAATATTCACCCAGGGCCATACAATACAGCCAACACGTTACCACTATCAAAACAAGACCGCGCAATACAGTCAACAAGTTACCAATATTCACCCAGAGCCATACAATACAGCCAACACGTTACCACTATCCTTCCCAGGACCATATAGTACAGCAAGCGAGTTACCATTATCCATCCAGAACCATGCAGTTACCACCATCCACCTAGGACAATACAGTACAGCCAACAAGTTACCACTATAAACTCAGCACCATACAGTAGTCACCAAGTTAACACGGTCCACCCACGAACGTACAGTACAGCCAAAACGTTACCGTCCCATTGTTCACCCTCGATCATACAGTACAGCCAACACGTTACCACTATCCATCCCAGGACCGTACAGTACAGCCAACACATTACTTCTATCCACTCTCGACTGTACAGTACAGCCAACAAGTTACCACTATCCATTCCAGAACTATACAATGCAGCCAGCAAGTTACCACTATCCACCCAGGGCCGTGCAGTGTAGACCACAAGTTATCACCATCAAACTATGATGATACAGTACAGCCAACACGCTTACAATATCCACCCAGGATCATACACTAATCAAGATGTTAACATAATCCACCCAGGATCACTAGATTTGAAGTAAACTACAGATGACCCAAGCGGCACATCTTATTTAGACCTATATCTCTATAAAAGCTACGCAGGCCTTCTCTCTCGTCGACTTTACGACAGAAGAGATGATTACAATTTCGACATCGTAAACTATCTCTATCTTGACAGTAATATACCAGAGGGACCTGCATTTGGCTATACATTTCTCGCCTAGTAGCATTTGCTAGATCATGTGTTAAATGTGATGAATTCAATCAACGTCACAAAACATTATTGCAGAAACTTGTCAAACAGGGCTATTTCATCCAGCGCCTCCACTCGAATTTTCTCAAATTTGGCTGTACATATCGTATGCTGATAGAAAATACGAGCGTAGCGTGCAAGACCTATGGCGGTACGTTTCGTAACTTGTGTCTAATTTCGCTTAACCCGGAGCAAGGGGCCGTATGAACCAGGCCCGTACAGTACAGTTAACAAGGTACCATCATTCACCCGGGACCATACAGTACAACCAACAAGGTACCATTTTTCACTCAGCACCGTACAGTACAGTCAACAAGTTACCACCATCCACCCAGGACCGTGCAGTACAGTGAACAAGTTACCACCATCCACTCAAGGCCGTGTAGTACAGTGAACAAGTTACCACCCTCCACCCAGGACCGTACAGTACAGTGAGCAAGTTACCACCATCCACCCAGGACGGTAGAGTACAGTCAACAAGTTACCGCTATCCACCCAGGGCCGTGCTCATACCGTATGCAGAATTTATGTATATTCAGAGGAGTCCTGAGGCAATCTGACTGGATAGAGTCCAAAAGACTGGTTTAGGACTGTCTCCATATAGCATGAAAATGGTATTAGAGCCGCATGAGAGCCCTCTAAAATGGAATGAATTATGTTGTAATATTAGTCAGCTTATGATCTGCATAAACTGGTAGGAAGCATTAAGAGATTGTTGAAATGTAAGTCTAACGCATCAATGACATACTCGTCGGTTCGGGTCTTCAAAGTCGAGCAATTGAGCCACTCTGACGATTCCACTACGAGAATCCACTGAGAAATCATTTCCTCCACTTATGATAGAGAACACCAGCTGGGAATCTGGAAAGAATGAATTTTTTAAACCGGGAGTATATATGTTGTTATAATTACAGTACAAGTTGAACATTTTAACATGTTTATTACATCAGTGTAAAACATAAATAAAAGGCATTTCAAGAAGAAACAAGCAGCCAGAGGATGTTATGTCCCCTGTCGAAATAGTAGTGATAGTTTTGAGGGGGATATACATGAGGTAGGCAACTGCTACTTCATAAGCGTAGGAAGCGGAAGCCTCCCCAGGTTCTGAGATCGACTGATCGACTGATTGAACGTTGATTGCTTCTGTAATATAGTTTCCACACAGCATATAGTATATCACTATTTCAAATTCCAGCTACAATATTTATGCCATTTATTCATGGATAATTTATCTGTCAACAAATGTGTTTATAAGACGCGTTTATAAATATAAAAGTGATCCAAAATAAAACATCTGAAAATGCTCCAGATGACGGCAAAGGGACTCTTTGACGGAAAAAATTCATTCTTTTAAGGGGTAGAGGCCCCCGAACCCTTCTAGCAAGACTCGCCTTTGGGGCGTATTACTATGATGATATTTGGGGACATTCCCCCTCCCCCAACAGGTCAAATCCTCTTTCTACGCAGCTGTGCAAATTAGAGTTACTGTTTGATTGATGAGGCTGGTGTATTGCAAGCAAGCTTACTAACCCCGTAATCTCCATGCATAGATTTTGCAATCAGGTGGCGGCACCTCTAGTCGCAATTGGGCGAGATGCAACCCTAAGCGACATTTCATGGCATAATATCTGCAAACCAAAGTTTACAAGAATCTGAAGGCATTCGCAACCTATTGCCCGGAAACCCAATTTAAACTTTGTTATCAGGTCATATGTCACCAACTGTAGGCGTAAGTGGGTGAAACGCAAACCCAAGCATCATCCCCTATCCTGGTATATGCATATCAAATTTGAGAAGAATCCGATGAGCAGTTCTCAAGTTACTAGTATTGCGCAGATACAAATTTCGAATTTTTCCACTAGGTGGCCCGATCTGTAGGCAGAAGCGGGCGAAACACAATCTCAAGGGACATATCATGGGATAGTATCTGCATAAAAATTTTTAGAAGAATCTGAGGAGAGTCCTCAGTGTATTGCCCGGAAACCACCAGTGGTGCCACCTGTAGGCGTAAGTGTGCGAAACACGACCCCAAGCGACATCTTATGGCATATGAATACCAAATTTGAGAAGAATCCGATGACCAGCTGTCAAATTGTTGCCCGGAAACAGATTTCGGATTTTTCAACCTGGTGGCACCACCTGTACGCAAACGCGGGCGAAAAACAATTCCATGAGACATGGCATGGTATGCGCATTCCGAATTTGAGAAAAATCAGTGAAGCGGCCCTCAAGTTGTTGCCCGGAAACCAAATTTTATTGACAGAAGATGTGGCACCTGTAGGCATACATTCTAAGTGGACGAAACGCAATCTCAGGCGACATCTTATGTCATGGTATATTCATGATGTCATGGTAAAATCCGATGAGCGGGTCTCAAGTTATTAACCGGGAACAAATTTCGAATTTTGCCCCCAAAGGGCATCACTTTTAAGTGCAGGTGAGCGAAATGCAATCCAAAGCAACATGTCCTGGCATGGTACATGCATGCCAGATTTGAGAAGAACCCCAAGAGCCGTTCTCAAGTAATTGCCCGGAAACATATTTCGGATTTATGCGCAAGTGGGCGAAACTTAATTCCAAGCGACATCTCATATGGCATGGTATATACATTCCAGATTCTCGTTTTTTTTTTCACTCGATAGATGTCATATATGTCGAATTACTCTCAAAATATTTGGGGTGTCTACTTCTTGTGAGATTCTTCTCGAAGCGATTCCTGGGAGACGTGAATGCCTGTGAGAGCAGCAGAAAACTTACCCCTGTCAGGATCTGTGGCACTTAGGGTCAACACGGGGGTTCCCCTATCCACGTCCTCCATTATGGTACCACTCCAGTGTTTCTTTGTAAACTTCGGTGCATTGTCATTCACATCTATGATGACCACCTCCACAGTTGCTGTCGCTGTTTGAACAAATCATAAATATGATATCTCAGCATTACATGAATTGAATGTCCTACACTGCAATAATGAATGGAATATCACATGGAATTTAGCGGACACATCCGCCGTTTCTAAAGCTAATGAGTCTTAAGCTTTGAAATGCTGAATTTACATTGTTGTTATTCATAAAATTGCTCAAGGTTCAACGAAATATCGACTCCATTGAATTTGAAGAAGTTGTAATCCATATAAAACCTTGGGACAAATCAACTGGAGCATTAGGTACTGAAACAGGGCTATTTAAATGTCAAAATAGGCTGTTGGAATAATTCAACTAACTCTTTGATGTTCAGTCCAGTGTAATTGTACATGTTACACATATATATATATATTTCAAAAAATAACTTGTGACCGATGGGACAGATTCCTTATTTATTATGAAACCGACTTAATGAAAGGATAAATAATGTCTTCTATGCATGTTGTGCAATATTTGACATTTTTAGATTATAGAAAGCATATCCTTCAGGAATAAATGACAATCAAAGTACTTAAAGTACTGATGTCGGATTTACTTGAATTGTATTCACTGTGGCGTTTAAGATATAGTAATGTAGAAATGCATAGATAATTGGAAGCATAAGCTGTAATAACTTACTTTGTATAGAGTGGCAAATAATATTATATTTGCCGATGCAAAGTCTATACTGTTCCAAAGAAACTCCCATTTTGTTATATGCAGTAGTTTACTGTGTATGGTTCAATTGTTTTCTTTCAGTTCAATACCTGTTTCAACACCTGTTTCAAACTCCTGTTTTCAATACCGGTTTCAACTCCCGTTTTCAGCAAAATAGATCAACTCAAGATTGCTTCAGCTCCAAGACTGTTTCGCTTTTAACAACCGTCCACTGTCGCCTGTCGGTGTGCTATCACTCCCCACACAGTCAGGTTGTTGACGCACAACTTTGATTATCAGATAATTACGAATTTGTCTACATTATAGAGAAGTAAGCTAATACTGTTATGTGGAAAATGGAATAGGTCTTTGGATTATGGACGCGGATATTCTCTAATGGACGACGGCTGGATTATGAATGACGGACTAGACGCTTGTAATTTGAAAAGAACTCATCTGTGATAAATAATAAACTTAACCACAATCACTGCTCAAAGACGAACTGCCTGATCTGAACAACGATAGATCTGATCAACATCGGGTGTGGAGAATGGACCGTGGAGAATGACCCTTCCCGCCGTAACAAATGATACCGGATAAAATAGAATGGAAAGGCAAATTTTAAAAGAAATTGGAAAGATCAACTTTACTGCGATAATGTTCACATTATCAAGTTAAATGCACAAGCTACCGTGCATTGTAAATATGTTTATGACTGTCAGACAGAAGAACGATACTTTTTTATGAATGTTGTAAGGGGCATCAAATGAGAACAGTCTCCGGGCAGGAGATCAAAACTACACATTTGCAGAAGAAAAAAGAAAAACTGAAGAGTGATACTAATGTAGGGTTTACCCTTGGTAAACCCGACAAAAAATCAGTATTAAGATACAATGTAAAATACTTATGATGGACTGGAGCTATGCTGTGATGCATCCTCTCATTGCATCGTATTATATACTTGTACCTCTTTCTGTCAGTACACCCCCGTTTGGGAGGTTACCAATTCTGACAATTGTAGAATGACAATTGTATTGCGAAGACCAATTAACATCAGCTTGGTACATGAAGGTCACTTCAATTGAAACATGATGACTTGGAGTTTGACCCTATCAATTGAACCTATTCAGCCAAGTTTACCAAGCCATTGACCTAGGTCATGCATGTGTCTGCGTCTAAATGGTATAGAGGGTCTGCTAGAGGGGATGTTTTGCGGTAAGTCCTCAAGTTACATACTGTGAATATAATTTATGCAAGAATGGGATCCTAGAAAATAATGATTTCTTGCCAACATGGCAAACATATTATAAGTATGCCTTGAACTACTTTCTTCTGTACATAGTGAGTGTACTGGATAAAGTTTTTATCAGCTCTAGGTCAAATCCTGAGTGGTATCAGTAGTAGTAGAAGGTGAAATTGAATCGCATTGACCTAAAAAAAATTGCATAAATTACCATGATATAAAGATCAAGTTCACTATAGTTCAGGCACTTCCGGTCACGTGACCGGAAATGACCTTCGGGGCATGTATTCCTCTGCGGTGATGCGGTCTGGCGGTGATGCGGTAGAGTGAAGAAGCCTCCGCTGTCAGAAAGTAGTCCGGCGGTGATGCGGTCGCGGGGAGAAACCTTCCTGGACCGAAAGTTCTCCCGAGACTTCAAATACGTGGGGGGGATTCTCCGGGAATGTCCGAGAATCTCCGACAATGTCCGGTCATCTCGGCAATGTCCGGTCATCTCCGGCAATGTCCGGGAGAATAGAAGGGTCAATAAGCCTTTAATGCCAAAGCATCAATAGAATGCATGGAACAGGGTCCCCGACAATATCACCAGCACTATGCCTAGAATAAATGGCATGGGGAACCCTCAGTTTCTCCACAGAGCTCAATACACGCGGGACGGTCCGTATTGCCACGAAAAAAAATACCTGAAACCATGGGAAGTAAGACTTATAGATAACCTATAGGTGTTGTTATTATGACGAGTCTAACATCAATGCGACCAAAGAAAGCAGGTATTTTAGGATCGAAACGGACCCATAATGGTCCAAATGGACCGTGTGGGGTATCCTGACTTTCGTGGGAATATATTTCCCCTTCGGGGAATTTCTGGGAAAACCCCTGTTCTGTTTATACATCACTTGGGAGTAGTAGAGAAAGGGAGTTTCGGAGGTGCAATGCAGTGCGTTTGGAGGAGACAATGGCCTTTTCCCATCCGGCTACCTGGTAGAGTTACCTGTGAGTGAGCGAGTGAGTGAGTGAGACGTGCCCAACGCCCGTAAGGCATGCCAAACGCCCGTCTTAATGCATGGACGCACTGACGATGGTGAGTGAGTAAGTGAGAGTGAGTGAGTGAGTGAGTGAGTGGTCATATAAGGTCGTTTGTACACCGTTAGCCACAGTCTGTATCCACCCTCTATAAACCGGGTACCATGTCGAGTACATGTACGTTCTGTCAGAAGACCCCCTCTCGTCTCGACAATATGCTCAGACATATAATGCATAAACAAGAGACACCACTGATTCCCACCAAGTGGAGTAGAGCATCCCTATACGATGACGGTGAGCGGCCCTACGGGATGTGGAAATACGTCCTGGGTGATGAAGTTCTTAGAGGAAGATGTGGCAATCCCAGCTCCGACACGTGGTGTATGGTGTTATAGCCAATGACAGTCCGCGTACGAAACTACGCGATTACAGATGTGAGTTTCGTCCCAGGAATTCCTCACAACATAAACGAAGCGTATTACTTCGATTCCGAGCAGACCAACGTGGAAGTGCTAGTTAACCTGATGAATGCGGCCAAGGACAATTTGAAAATCGCGGACCTATTCACCAAAGGGTGCCATCATCGGAATCCGTCCGTCAGCTATTTGATCCAGAATCTCTTTCCTCAAAGGAAGGCATCCAGAGATATTGCCTTGAACTACCAATACTTTGTGTTGTTCTCCAGTCCCATCGACAGAGCACAAATCCGTCAAATTTATCCTCAGAACATCGACCATTTCATGCAGGCGTTCCAGCCGTACCAAATTGTCCATACGGCTACCTGTTCGTAGACTTAAAAGCTCATACCTCCGAAGATCGCCGATTGACGACCCACCTATTACCGGCGAGGGGTCACCACAACGTCATATACCTCTACACAATATCTGGCAGCACCCGTCAAGCAGCAGCAACCCACCCCCATACAGCGGGTCCCCTTCATACCATCAGTCCCGGAATATCACCCAACCGTGAAGGACCAACCCAAACCCGTACAAAGGAATGAACACAATGCAAACTCGAGGCTTTGGAAGCATTTGTTCAAAGAAAGTATGGACGTCGAGATGGACGAGACATTGGAGGCCACAGAAAACAAGTTTCACCACAAAAGGTATTCGAAAGCGGAAGCCGCAATTTTAGCCCATAGCACATTGGTACCCAAATTACAATGCGCTCTACCTCGGCAGTATGCTGACTTCGTGACTCATATCAAATTGTTGGACAAGGACCCGATCCATACGGAAATCGAAAGAACAGCGTCTATGTTGAAACCCCCAGGCATGAGTCTGACAGCGGCGTATGCCAAAGCAATAGCTCAAAAGAAGCATTTGTTTGAACGCATTATTAAGAACAAAATCGTTCCACTATAAATAGCCCACACGGCACCATTTTCCTCATTTCACCATGAGCACTATAGGGTCCACCTTGTTAGAACCCAACAACGAGGATATTCTAGCCGAAGCGTTACGTCAAGCAAATGTCGATGCTGTTATTGATACAGCTCCAGGTGGAATCACCATCCAGCACCAACGCATGCGTTGTCATTTTATCACGCTCATAGATGACATCCAATGGGTCACACGGGTATGTCTTCTGCTGCATATGAAACAGATAGTACCCAAAGAGGATACCAACACAACTACCCGTGCCCAGAATCTTCTCATTCTGCATGAGGCATCTCAAACCTTTATGGAGACACAGCTAGAAACGGGAAATTATCTTCTTCAACCCCAACATAATCATGGCCGTCCATAGATGATCGTCAATGCATAAGGCGTTGGGGTAGGACGTTAAGGTGTTGAGACGGGCGTTAAGGCGTAACGACGGGCGTCACTGCATTTCGATGAATTAGTGTCATTTCCATGAAAATCAGAGCTTCATGTGCTAATTCACCAGGGCGTTGAAGCGTTAAGATGGACGTGGGCGGGAATTACTGTCTATAAAAACAAGTGTTTTCCCAAAACACACACAGGCGACGTTCAACCGTCAACATGGGTTATACTTGCTCTGAGAACCAGACGTTACGATATGATTCGACACAAGAAAAATGTACATGGGATTGAAGACTCCGAAGGCACAAGAAACTGATACAGAGACTGCTGAGAGTCCACCGACTGATACGGAAACAGAGATTGCTGAGAGTCTATCTACTGATACGGAGAGCTTGACCTCAGATAGTCAGCCTACATCCCAGGAAAGTGAGAAAGAACCTACCTTCAGCGATCGTATTGTGCATGAAGCTATTAATAGTTATGCTGCGGTAAACGAAGATGCCGGACAGGATAAATTACAACAGGCGTACGTCCAAAATGCGCCCCTGCATCAGCAATACAGCCATGGCCATCTATGAATGATATACCCTGCTGCCGCTTGAAATGAAAGGCGATCCCACGCGCAGGTCCATCATGAAAACCAAGCGTCACTTGGAAGAGGATATGGGTTACCACCCACCGAGATCCTGGAAAATGCGATCAGAATGCGCAAACAACTGTTTCCGAACTTGCTGTCTGAACAATATGCAGGCCTGCCCGATGATGCTTAGGTTACACCGAACGAAGATGAAACTTTCCGAAATGGAGACTGACAAGAGCAGCCGAGAATACATCTAATGGGCATGAACGAATTTGACAGATGCAGCGCAAAATGCCGGCTTCTGATTGGACAAGAGTCTACTTGTATTTTCAACATACCCAACGCGACCTGTCATCCGTGTTGTTGTCGTTCTCTACATCATGGCGTCATGGCATTATACTGGGGCGGTAAGGCGTTCAGATAGGGCGTTAAGGCGTGAAGATAGGGCGTTAAGGCGTTGAGGCGGGCGTTAAGATGTTGAGACGGGCGTTAAGGCGTAACGACGGGCGTTGACGGGCGTCACTGCATTTCGACGAATTAATGTCATTTTCATGAAAATCAGAGCTTCAGGTGCTAATTCTCCAGGGCGTTGAAGCCTTAAGCTAGACGTGAACGGGCGTTACTGTCCATAAATGCAAGCGTATTCCAAAAACGTGCAATCTCTCCGAACCAGTACGCCCACTACTGGCTCATCTCGACCCTAAAACGTTCATTCTCATGTCCCCCTTTTTAATACGCATACGTGGAATGACGTCAGTTCCAAAAGTAGCCAACCAGTAGCCTAGGATGGGACCAAATGTAACCAATCAAGGCCCAGAAAACAATCATAGACGTTGCGTGGGATTCCTCCTCTCTGGCTACAAGTATGGCTATGCATAGAACCTTGAAGTGTCCGGGACATGGTCAGCGCTTCCGAATTTCCACTTTGTCTACAACTCCCCGAGTATTTTTTAAAGTTTTTTTTATTTTATTTTTTATTCTTTACTTTTTATTTTTTATTTGTTTATATCTCCATTGTCCATTTTATCGTCAAATACAGGTATCCAAATGATTTGACAAATGATAGTTTTCAAACGACCAAACTCTGTATTCACTTAGTGGTTTTCGCCCAATTTTATAGAAATATGGATCAGTCAGATTCCACTGGTGTCTGCCGCTGTACATGGTTTCGATGGTATTATGCACATTCATTGTTATTTGTTTTTATACATATTAAATGATACCCGATATTTCAAAAATTGAAAGAAATGATAAATTTACCAACTGTGTGCAATCAATGATGCGTTTAAACAGTATACAAAAATGTCAAAAATGCTATTAGTCATATTTGTAATGGAAACATAGTTCACAAACATTTCCAGGTTCATGTGTGTATGATGTTATTAATTTTTAATTAATTTGAAGAATTGAACAGATACAATTATTTTATTTTCATAATTCACTGAAGAAGGTTTAGAATTAACAAAAAGATTCCTCCGAGCTGTTACAACGATGGACAGAAAAAAACCCCACAAAGATACCTGGAATTAATCAAACCTATTGAATAGATTAGATGATATATTATAATAATAAATTGCTATCATTGGAAACATAAACATCAAGAAAAAATAATTGAGGTGAATCATATCGAATATTGATATTTAAAAATCATAAATCTGATTCAACTTGTGTTTAGAATGAGGAATCTGGTTTACTAAACTTTCGTTTTTATGTGCCACTCTGCCTAACAACCAGAAGTCCTGTAGCATCATCTATTTGGCACTTGCAAAAATACCTAATTTATTACTCTTTTAATGTAGAAAATATATAACTGCAGTATTTACATATCTCCTCCATGAATGTGTAAAATTCCTACCGGGGTATTTTTATTTTACCGCTTTGGTTTCACTTGGATTAGCCACGTGATCGTATGCGCGCTCAACAACAACACGGTTAGCTGATTTCGTCGAGGTTTGCGCGAGGTGCTCTTTTTGGAAATTAAACACACCGTCGCTTGTAACTATTGCCGGGGAAGTCAAATCGTCATTTCTACTAAAAAATGACTGAGCTTTTCAACTCCGAGTGACGAAAATTTCCAAAGCGGGTTTTCATGATATTTTCAATAAACTATGTTACAATTGAATTGAAGAGTTAATTTTATTTTCATATTGTGTGAATATTCTATCGTTATGCTGATATTTGACTGTGAAGTATTTTGAAATGTCATTTACGAAATGCTAATAAAGATAGTGCCACGGCACTGTAGCTCATCTGTCTGTAACTGGAGAAAGTAGCTGTGAGAAATTTTTACTAAAGAATTACAATAGATGAGTTTCTAACTTTTGTTGTGAGAAATGTTTACTAAAGAACTGCAATAGATGAGTTTCTAACTTTTGTTTCCCCCGCTGAACACTAAATGATCCATGCAGTTATTTCCTGAGATTTCATGATAAAGTTTCATGGGAAATTCAAGATACGGCCATATTGGATTTTCGAATCGGACAAGAAAAGGTATCTTGCTCAACTTGACCCCAAGGGGAAACTGTGTATCAAATTTGAGAAAGATCAATGCAGTAGTTCCTGAGAAATCGCGATAACAAATTTTCATAGGGAAATCCAAGATGGCCGCCTGATGGCCATATTGGATTTTTGAATCAGAGCAGAAAAGGTATCTTGCACAACTAGACCCGAAGGGGAACCTGTGTACCAAATTTGAGAAAGATCCATGAGGTAGGTCCTGAGAAATCGCAATAACAATGTTTCATGGGGAAATCCAAGATGGCCACCTGATGGCCATATTGGATTTTTCAATCAGAACACAAATGGTATCTTGCACAGCTAGACCCCAAGGGCAACCTCTGTACCAAATTTGAGAAAGATCCATGCAGTAGTTCCTGAGAAATCACGATAATGTTTCATCTGGAAATCCAAGATGGCCGCCTGGTGGCCATATTGGATTTTTCAATCACACCACAAATTGTATCTTGCACAACTAGACCCCAAGAAGAATCTCTGTACCAAATTTAGAAAGATCCATGCAGTAGTTCCTGAGAAATCGCGATAACAATGTTTCATTTGGAAATCCAAGATGGCCGCCTGGTGGCCATATTGGATTTCTGAATCAGACCACAAAAGTATCTTGCACAACTAGACCCCAAGGGGAACCTGTGTATCAAATTTGATAAAGATCCATGCAGTACTTCCTGATAAATCACGATAACAAAGTTTCATAGGGAAATCCAAGATGGCCGTCTGGTGGCCATATTAAATTTTCGAATCAGAGCAGAAAAGATATCTTGCACAGCTAGACCCCAAGGGCAACCTCTGTACCAAATTTGAGAAAGATCCATGCAGTAGTTCCTGAGAAATCACGATAACAATGTTTCATCTGGAAATCCAAGATGGCCGCCTGGTGGCCATATTGGATTTTTCAATCAGACCACAAATTGTATCTTGCACAACTAGACCCCAAGGGGAACCTCTGTACCAAATTTGAGAAAGATCCATGCAGTAGTGCCTGAGAAATCGTGATAACAATGTTTCATCTGGAAATCCAAGATGGCTGCCTGGTGGCCATATTGGATTTCTGAATCAGACCACAAAAGTATCTTGCACAACTAGAATTCCAAAGGGGAACATGTGTACCAAATCTGAGAAAGATCCATGCAGTACTTCCTGATAAATCACGACAACGAAGTTTCATAGGGAAATCCAAGATGGCCGCCTGATGGCCATATTGGATGTTCGAATCAGAGCAGAAAAGGAATCTTGCGCAACTAGACCCCAAGGGGAACCTGTGTACCAAATTTGAGGAAGATCCACGCAGTAGTTCCTGAGAAATCGCAATAACAATGTTTCATGGGGAAATCCAAGATGGCCGCCTGGTGGCCATATTGGATTTGTGAATCATACCACAAAAGGTATCTTGCAGATCTAGACCCCAAGGGGAATCTGTGTACCAAATTTGAGAAAGATCTATGCAGTAGTTCCTGAGAAATCGCGATAACAAGAAATCCAAGATGGCCGCCTGGTGGCCATATTGGATTTTTGAATCAGACCGCAAAAGGTATCTTGCACAACTAGACCCCAAGAGGAACCTGTGTACCAAATTTGAGAAAGATCCATGCAGTAGTTGCCGAAAAATAATGATGACAAAATTTCACTGGTAAATTCAAGATGGCCGCCATGGCAGCCATATTTAAAATCGTATCGACACGGCATGAACAAATTCTGGTGTACTCATTGGGGGGAACATGCATGCCAAGTTTCAACTTAATCGGCCAAGCGGTTTCAGAGAAGAAAATGTTTACGCACGACGGACGACACACGACGCACGACGGACGACGGACAGTCAGGTCATGACATAAGCCCATCGAGCCAGATGAGCTAAAAATTGACAACGAAAAATCGAATTGCCATCCATCATAGCTCGATATCCAAGTAAATGCAAGGTCACTGAAAACTAAAATTTAAATATTCTAACTCAAATTGAATTCACTAATAATCTTCATCTGAAATTTATTAAAATTGGAATAAATGTATGAAGTTTTGAACTTTTGAATTAAAGTTTTAATTAAAATTGAATTAAGGATGTCCGTAATTTGAATAATATGTGTTGTTGCATTCATAATTGTGTAATATGAGGAAAAACAAAGAAAAAATATAGGTCGGTGTGCATTTTTTAGCTGTTGACACTGTTAAATGGACGGACCCATGCTCCATTTGATAACCTAGAAAACAAAGGGAATAGCCCTGGTTTTGAAGCCTATTCACGAAAAAATCATATAAATAGTATTTAACTTTTTCTTATATTCTAACTGTTTGAAGACAATCACAATGTCTATCAAAATTTATCAAATTGGATGAATGTTGCTGCACAAAATTCTCGGCTAGAAGACTTTTAAAGGAAATCCCTATCGCTTAATCTAAGGAAGGGAGATAACCCAATCGGAAAAACTGGCAAAACTGCTGCCAAAGAAAAAATCACCAGCAGACATCCTTTAAACCTTGATTGTCATCACTTTATTATGAAATATGTTTTGTTATCATTCAACTACTTGAACATTCCCATGAATTAATAAACTTCTGATCAGTTCAAATGGTTTCCCAATCTAAATGGTATTTACAAAATCTCTTTACTCCAAATAGAGGGGAGGTAACTCTGCTTGTTGACCCTTTGACACCAGGTGGCGCTGCATGCAGAGGGGCAACAAAGATGGCGGCCGAATGTTTTTTGCAGTTATTTAGCTGAATGATTTGGGGACAGTAAAAGTCATATTTCCAATTATATATGGCTGATGGAACTGATTCAGATTGATGGTAAGTACCTTTTGCAACTTGTAGGCTAAAATAGCATTCTAAAGTGATCATTTACGCCCACACTAAGTGTGAAAAGACTTGCACATTTGCAAATTGAACCTTTGATAGGCCTAATGTTTTTTATTTGCAAGCTGTAATAGTGCTCCATTTGTTAAGTCTGGAATATTTTGGACTAGTTTAAAATATATTTTAGTTATATAAGTAACTTTGTCAGGTTTGTATATTACACTGTAAATACAACAACCAAAACATTATACTGCCTTGGAAAGATTTATTTATCTCACCGGTTTATGAAGGAAAGGTGGCTTGTTGGTTGATTTTCTCGTCTTCTCTAATCTATGGGTAGGATAGTTAGGCATATACTTTTATTAAGCCCAGTGTATTAACAGATGTCTAACAGATATTTTAATGGCAGAGAATTGTATTTATTATGACGTTTTCAATTGCTGAACAGACATGTATATTTTGTTAATTAAAATAACCGGTCAACCTCACAAGAATAGACCAGTTTCTCTTAGTGGTCCATTGTTTAAGGGATTAGCCATGCTGGGTGACTCTTTGCCCAGTTCAATGTGAGAAACCCAGAAGGGGATGTTTTTACAATCTCATTGTGTCATTTCCTGTACTGGTATATTTGTGAACATCTACCTTCAATAGACAAGCCATTTCCGATGTTTACTTGAAAAAATTGACATAACATATGAATGAATTGATAACAGTAATTTGTGATTCTTTGAAGTCCTGGCTTTTATTTCATACTATCGGTTTCACAGTCTGAGCTTCCTGTCCTGTCAAATTGCATCTCTCCTCACCCCACCATAATGAATAGTTTATCAATGATGTTTTTATTATATTCACAGCTTCACTGTGGATTCTGGTGAAAGAATACAAATACACTTACAACACAGCTAGGCCTAATGTACCAGTGGTATGTATTATTCCTGACAACCCGAACTTGGATGCTTTTGTCGAGCTAAGGGCTGATCTATATGATGTGGTTAGTATCTATACCAAATTGTGGTCAGTATCATCCATTGTTCATCATTGAACACTCCATTGTATGCCTCTTACATATCAATATAAACGTAAATTCGTCTTGTTGCCTAAGCTTTAATACGTGTTGTATCCCATTTATGTACTTTTCAATTGTGATAATATCACCCTGGGGGGGGGTGTTCAAACACATTTTCGCATTGCTTATTTCAATATTTAAAGTTAGTACAAAATCGAGTTGAAAATTGTTGAATTTATTTTCAAAATAAATATCACGATATGATATGTTAATAATTGTTTTTCCCACAGGAAATCACACAGCCTACAAAGAAGATGAGCAAGACAGTTCGTGATGCCCGGAAGAATGAGTCAAACAACATTCTTGAGAAGTTAAAAAAGCAGTGACAAGGAAACCTTCCAGTGGCACCTGTTCAAGACGAGTCAGATGATGTAAGTATAAATTCAACTATCATGACTATTCAGCTAAATCCCTAGGCTATTATCAAATAATTCATTATTTTGACTATTGAGAAGATTTCTCATTAATTGTCTCATCTATTTTACTGATCCCTTTTAGATAACTATTTCTAATAATATTAATCCAAATTTCTCTCAATGTGGACAAAATATGTGCACGTGGGCCCGATTGATTTTGGTTTTCTTCTTTGTTGGAGTCTAGTAGCCGAGCAGACCTGAGGGCTCTGCAGAAAGAAGTTGAAGAGCTCAGAGTGGAGAACCAAAATCTAAAATTTTATACTATTCTATAACGCCCTTGTTTTCTATCAAAATCTATAGTGCTATACGTATAGAATTCTATAGTTTTCTATCAAAATCTATAATGTTATAGTTTTCTATAGAAATTAATGAAGCTATAGATACTATAAAATTTTATAGCTAGCTATAGTTAATTTATAATAAGCTATTGTTAATTTATAGTAAGCTATAGTTGATTTATTGTAAGCTATAGTTAATTTATAGTAAGCTATAGTTAATTTATAGTAAGCTATAGTTAATTTATAGTAAGCTATAGTTAATTTGTAGTAAGCTATAGTTAATTTTTAGTAAGCTATAGTTAATTTATAGTAAGCTATAGATAATTTATGGTAAGCTATAGTTAATTTATAGTAAGCTATAGAATTTCAACTGTAGTAAATCCGCAAAAGTACCACAAAATCGATACCACACAAGAAAAAAAATTATCACACCTATCCCATATAGGTATTCTCCGTATAGAAGCAAATGTCCGAATCAGGGAGATCACCAGGAATTTGCCCAGGTTTCGTTCAGTCAGAGTTGTCTTCCTTGCCTCCAGAGCCAGCACGATCGATGTCAAAAAGCCAGCGCAGCCATTTTGTGTGTTTACAATCTGCGGAGACATACCGAACAATAAACGCTCGACCCAGTGGTCGCACTGATCCTAGACGCGTCATAATAACAACACCTATAGGTTATCCTTATTACTATAAGTCCCATGGTTTCAGGTATTTTTTTTTCTCGTGGAAATACGAACCGACTCGCGTGTGTTGAGCTCTGTGGAGAAACTGAGGGGTCCCCACTTGCCACTTATCCTGGGCATAGTGCTGGCGATATTGTCGGGTACACTGTTCCATGCATTCCATTGATGCTTCGGCATTATTGTCTTATTGGACCTTCTATTCTCCCGGAGATGGCTAGATATTGCCGAAGATGACCGGGCATTGCCGGAGATGACCGGACATTCCCGGAGAAGCTCCCCCGCGTATTTGAAGTCTCGGATTTACTTTGTCCGCGAATTCTTCTCCCCGCGACCGCATCACCGCCGGAATACTTTCTGTGCGCGGAGGCTTCTTCCTTCGACCGCACCACCGCCAGTCCACATCACCGCCGAGGAATACATGCCCCAAATAGTCCATGAGCTAGGACCCGAAATTTGACTTATTGGTACCATCTTGAGGGGCAAAGCTTCATGATGTTTTTCTTATCACGTGACAACATGTTTTTCTTATCACGTGTACGTGACAAAAAAAACCTTCTGGCCATGTCAGAGTGGTCGCTAAGTATCAAAAAGTGGGTCAATCCAAGATGGCGTCCCAAAAGCTACGAATAGCCATGAGGATCAAAGAAAGATCTCTTGGTCAAGCTACAGGACTTTCTTTCTGTTCAATTCCTGTCCAATTTTACACAATCATGTGCTGTATGGTGTGGCAACACAGTCTGAATAATATAGCAACCAATGAACGGTAACCCTACCTGACCAAGGCGGGAAATCATGGGCACTTTTTAAAAGTTTCCAAGCTATTTCGGTATAGAAGACAGCTAGCAAGCTGAAATTTCCTGACTGAATAGTTTATGCCTGACTGAATAGTTCAGGCCATGTTTAGCCTAATTGCAGTATTCTAGACGCAAATGTTCATGGGAAACTTCAAAATGGCGGCCGCATGGTGTCTCCAGAAAATCACATTTGTGAACTTAAGTCCATCTTAAGATATTCTCTAATGGACGACGGCTGGATTATGAATGACGGACTAGACGCTTGTAATTTTGCCCAAGTTATTTGGCTGTAAGTTCACGAAAGTAATTTATTTTGCCATAGCTGAGTAGTATCTATCATTTTTATTAGTTTTTGCAGTTCTTTAGGGAGAAATATGAAAGTACAAACCAAATTAAAGGCCCCAATTACCTTCCAATTGGTTTGTATTTTCATATTTCTTCCTAAAGAACTGCAAAAAGTAATAAAAATGATAGATACTACTCAGCTATGGCAAAATAAATGACTTCCGTGATTCCATCATGAGGGCCATCTTAAATTTCTTGACATTATTTGGTAGAGCTCGACCGAAATATATAGTTTGGATAGTAACATCATGTGTGATCACTGAATATTTGGCAGCATAAAATCCCTTCAACCCCCCCCCCCCTCCTCACCACCTTCCCTGCATATATCACCCTACACATATCCTCCAAATCGAGCATGATATAATTCAGAGGGAAACAAGCAGTTCTGCAATGAATCTTTCATCTTCATCAAGTATCTACAAAATGAACAGTTCGCACGAGTCATTGTACTTCACTGTACAACTAATCTTGGTTGTCATCACAATCGTCATCGTCAGACGTATAATCATCCTGATCTTGTTGGAAGTCCTCATCAGCCATGTTGTCACAGGTCTGTAACTTACATGCGACCGTGCATTTCAGGCCATTTGCCAGGCATTGACAATCAGGTAGCTTGTAAACTTTGGTGCATTTGCAGGAATTTACTGGGACTGCTGACATCAGTGCAAGACATCACGCAATGTGGTCGTATAAAGATACAGCCACTACAGTCCCTCCATCAGCCGCACCTCTGGAGCAAGCCATCAACCGATCGGTTCCGGTGGCCCGTCCACACGACTGGTTCCACGCATGGACACCGGACTCAACTTCAGGGATCGTCTCGTGACCTTCGACAACTCGATAGTCATCTTTCACACAAGCAAGAAACCAGGACCTTACTCCACTGGACACAACCCACAAAGCCAAAGACGGGCCGCCACACACCAGGACGACGGACAGCGGACAGCCTATTCCATCATCGAAGATAACTTATCCTTCCAGACAAGATCATCCAGACGAAGTGGCGCCCCACAGAGAGGTATTCCAAAAGATTTCCATCGTTGGGGATAACCTTTGAGAGACCTGTTTGCGACAAGAGCCAAGGCAGAACTACAACTCTTCGTCAGCTTCATCATAAATATGCAAATCCTGGCCATCGACGCCTCATTGATCAAGTGGGACAACTCCCTTGCCTATGCCTTCCTGCCAATCGCCATGATACAGGAAGTTTCTCTAAAGATCACACAACATGACTGCGTCATAATTCTCATCGTACCACTGTGGCTGCATCGCAGTTCAGCGAGATTACCTCACAGAAATAGCTTTCATCTAGAACAGTTGCGGAAACTAAGGTATCAGCTAACCGATCTTCCACACCTCAACTGTACCAGTCGAAGTGGTCTTATTTCAAGTGCCGGTCTCGAGAAATCCATTCCGTTGCTGCCTTTACTTCGGTAGTAACAGATTTCTACTCCATCTACATCTGGAAAGAAGTTGCAGATCAGTACCAGTGAAGTTTACAGATCAGTCCTATTCAAGGTGTTACGCCCGTCCACGAGTGTGAACTTCAGCTAGAGTCATCGAAAGATACAGATCAACCCTAGCCAAGGTGTTACGCTTGTTCACAAGGGTGGACATCCGCCAGACCGGCAGCATTTCTGCACTACTCCGAGCTATCGCATTACAACCTCGACGAACTCAAACAGGTGGAACCTTTGCGGTCGTCCTGAGAGCGTTATTTAGGTTTTCACTCGAACTTCCTACAGTAAGTCCAGTGAAAATACTATCTTAGATAGATAGATAGATGATCTTTATTTAAAAACTCGATAAACTCCAGTAGGTACACAAACCTCTTTTCATGAAGGTCGAGTTAAAATAACATTAGTATAAACATAAAACCATAACATTCAACAAAATCGGATAATAATACCTACATAAAATAATGCATTAATGTGTGAAGTAAATTTCAGTAAAATTATTGGAACTCTGATGGAAATTACATGATAAAAATAATACCTACATAAAATATTGCATTAATGTTCGAAACAAAATATCAGTAAAATTATTGGTACTCTGCTAAAAATTTAGATAATAAAAAGTTCTTACAAGAAGTTTTAAAAGATATCAGGGTATTGCATTCTTTCACATGGTTCGGTAGATCATTAAAATCAGAAGCTCCACCTACAACGAAAGACCGTTTAAACATTTCGGTTCGGCTTCTTGGTACATGTAACAAAAACTGGGTGAACGTAAAGATCTACCAGGAACATATTGTTGAAACATGTCAGATATATAACTAGCAGTCATCATATGAACACCTTTAAAAACTAAGATAAGACGATTCAGTTTAAATTTTTGAGAAAGTGGTAACCAGTTTAGTTTAACATACATATCCTTTGTTGGAGTGCATGATTCAACATCTAAAATTAGTTTCATACTTCGTCTTTGAAGACGTTCTAAAACCTGTATATCATTGGAAGAAGCATTGCTCCAAACTGTTGAACAATACATAAAATGGGGTAGTATAAAACAATAGTAGAACAATTTTCTACAACGAAGAGGTAAAAAGTTCCTAATTCTAGCAAGTAAGTATAATTTAGATTTAACCTGCTTCTCAATAGATCTGATTTGATTAGACCAATCTAAGTTGTTATTAATCTGAACACCTAAAAGTTTTTCACAGCTGACAGTTTCCAAAATAGTATTGTTAAGCTTGATCTTAAAATCAGTTTCATTGATGTGGTTTCTCTTTTGGATGGTGGTTACAATCATTGCTTTGGTTTTCTGTACATTTGGCAACATTCTGTTACTCTCACACCAGTTTTGGACATTGATTAGATCTTGATTTATTAGGATTTGTACATTGTCAAGTGATTTGTCAGCTACATGAATAGTAGTATCATCAGCGAAAATGGTGGATTTAGAATTAAGATGAGGCGGCATATCATTAACGTATAGTATAAAAAGCAGTGGCCCCAAGATTGAGCCCTGAGGAACACCAACATTCACATGTTTAAAGTCAGAATTACAAGCGTCTAGTCCGTCATTCATAATCCAGCCGTCGTCCATTAGAGAATATCCGCGTCCATAATCCAAAGACCTATTCCATTTCCATATAACAGTATTAGCACCAAATTCAAAAAGACAAAAGTATACATAAACATAGGCTTGTTTCCTGCAAGAGAAGCGGTCAACAATTTTCAATGATGCCGGCAAGACATCATGATGTTCCAAAATATCAAATCCGTATCGCTGATCAGTATTCTTAATCCATAATATTCGTTATAGAGTCGCCATCTAAAAATGATGTACCTCAGTCACGCTTTGATTGTGACTGTTCATATGAGTACCATGAGGATCTTGAAGTACATGGGTTCATACGGCCCCTAGCCCCGTGTTAAGCGGAATTAGACACAAGTTACGAAACGTAGCGCCATAGATCTTGCACGCTGCGTTCGTATTTTGCTATCAGCATGCGATATGTATCGCCAAATTTGAGAAACTTTGAGTGGAGGCGCTTGGAGGAATAGCCCTGTTTTATAAGTTTCTGCAACAATGTTTTGTGACGTTGATTGAAATCGTCACAATTAACACAGGATCTAGCAAATGCTACTAGGCGAGATATGTATACGCCATATGCAGTTCCCACTGGAATATTACTGTTCAGAAAGGGATAGTTTATGATGTCGAAATTGTAATCATCTCTTTGTCATAAAGTCGACGAGAGAGAATGTCCGCTTCATTTTTGTAGAGATATAGATCTAAATATGATGTGCCTGTAGGGCTATCTGTAGTTTCCTTCAAATCCAGTGAAGGTGGATATATATCCTTCACTGCGTCATTTATATAGCGATTATCCACAGCGAGAAGATCGTCTATATATTAGCGTTTGGTGAATGAGAAGGAACGGGCTTTGAGTGGATCGGTTTTTGAAAGCGCCAGCATATAGTCATATTCATAAGAGAACAGATACAGGTCAGCCAACAGGGGTGCACAATTAGTACCCATTGGAATACCTATATGCTGCTGATATATTGTGTGCCAAATTTCACATAGATATTTTTAATGAGAAATTCAAGCAACTCTATAAACAAAGAAACATCCCATGAATGATATCTCTTGTATGTAGTCGAGCTAAAGAATGCTTTATGGCTTCCGACATTAATATATCTACGATCAGCTTTCTTGAACACAGATACTATTAATGAACTTAGACGGTCAATAAGGTCCTGATGAGGGATTGTAGTATAGAGAGTCGAGAAATCCCATGTGGATACATGTCTGTACGGTATGTGACCTTTAGCATCAAGTTCTTCCGTAAGACATTTTGAGTTTTTCAATATCCACATACATTCAACGCCAGAGTTCTTAGAAATAGTGGCGCAATACCTTTCCCAAAATGCTTTTACCTCCTGAAGGCCCTCGTCAATAGGGTTGAAAGAAGCTTGGTGGTGCAGCTTCTAGAACCAGCTATGAATCTAGCTTTGTATGGTGATTTATGCATTTTGGGAGTCCAGTATATTTTTGGTATGTCGCTATGATTGGTTGGAAGACAAATACCTCTTTCCCTGAGAAACTTTTTGTGATTGTTAAATAAATCTTCCAGAGTAAATGCAGTTTGGGAGTAAGTAGATGTATTTGATGAAGATATGTCTACACTCAATTCTTTAACCAGCACCTGGTAATAGTAATATTTACATATGAATATTATATTATTCGGAGCTTTGTCTGCTGGGACTATGACGAATTTACTCTGGAGATTTGCTAGAACTTCTTGCGAATTGAGGTTTCTCAGTACTTGTTTTGCTTGGGGAAGAGTACTTCTGTCAATATGGCGGATTGTTTCAACGACCTTGCTCTTGGTGAGGTCCAGCCAATCAGCGAGTACTGTAGGTTCAACTTTTTCTCGCTTAGACCAATCAATAACGTACTGTTCTAATGCAGTCAGAACTATCTTCTGGTCCGCCTTCAGATTTATTCTTCTTGGCTCTCTATATTTAGGTCCTTTCATCAGGAGTAATTTCAGATCCTTATCACTCACCACATCAAGGTCACCAGTCACAATATGTTTGCATGGTGTATAGATAAAGTTCGACAATTCACAATCACAACTATAGCCTCCTGACGTGTATAAGTTCCAGTCAAACTCCTTGACAGCATTGGAGTAATTGAATATTTTGGTGGCTATAGATTTAGTATACTTATATGAAATGCAAGGAGGTTAACACATTGCTTTCTCATATCTAAGTAAGAGTTAAAAAATGAAATAGCGTGATCGGTACAGCCGTAAGCCTTCAGTTTTAATAATAGTGTATTGTGGTTCACTAGGTCAAAGGCTTTACTTAGATCTAAAAATACAGTCCCCACAATGTTCCCTCGATCAATCTCGCATAGCCAGGAACTAATTAAAGATGTCAATGCAGTTTCACACGAATGCTTAGCACGGAATCCAGACTGATGGTTATAGAACAGATTGTTGTAAGTTAAATATTCAGTGAAGCTATTGTGAATATGACGTTCCATGATTTTAGATAGAGCAGGAAGGACACTGATGGGCCTCTAATTACATGGATTGTCCTTGGGTCCTTTTTTGTGAATTGGTGTCACCTTTGCAGTTTTCCATAGTGAAGGGAAATGGCACTTCTTAACACATTGGTTAAAGACGTAAGTCAGTGACGGGGAAATAACCTCCGCAGCAAGCTTAAGGAATTTAATTGGAACACAGTCTATGCCAGGTGACTTGGCATTCAGTCCCTTAAGTTGCGCGCATACGAAATCTGGAGATAACAAGGGAATGGAGAATTCGGAAATCGGACTTTTACGGTTTTCCACAAATTCTTTAAGTTTTTCTGTGACATCAGAATCGGACTCCACAGGATCAGAATGCACAAGTGTGTCCACAATGGAGGTGAAATAGTCATTGAATGTGTTTGATATAACTTCAGGGTTAGTTATTGTTTCTCCATCCGCTGATAGTTTGTTCGTTGCTGTATTGGTACTTGTATCTGTGGGGGCAAAGTCTTTGAAGTATTTCCAAAATTTGTTGATGTCTTTCTTACCCTCATCGAGCATGTTGGAGTAGTGGGACTTTTTAGCCTGATACATCAGACTCTTAACTTTGTTTCTTCAATATTTGTACATATCATTGTCAGTCGTACTGTTTGTTTTGTCACGGCAGCGCATGGCCTCCGAAATTTTGTCATTCCACCAATCGGGACGGCACTGGTAGCGGACACGCTTTTCCTTTTCAGGTGCATGGAGGTCCAGGACAGAAAAAACAGATCAATCCACACGCCGAGGGCATCATCAGGATCTTCAAAACATCCAACTATATTCTATGGTACTGCCTGCAAATCTGATAAGAACTGATCTGAAATAAAGGTTTTCATAGATCTGTATTTGATCGAACAGCCTTCCTTACGGTCTTCACCTTAGGAACAGGGATATCTGAACGGCACGCTTTGGAGAGAAAGTCCCCCACCGGAGCAGAGGGTTGGTCCAGAACATTCTTCCGCTCGGTCCCGAAATTCATACAAGGAATGAGCCTACTCGTTTTGGCCTTTGTGAACAACACCTATACTCGATTCCGGCACTTTCGGACTTCGCCAACGGATTGAACGATGAGCTCCTTCCCTATCCAGTAGAGCCATCCGCCATTATCTACTTTGCACAGATCCAGCAAGGGGATTCAGACGCCTATTATGTCTATCACTATACTGGACGGTGACATCCGATGTTACCAAGTATATGATAGCACCCTGGGTGAAGATGATTCACGAGGCGTACCAACTTGCAATGGATGCCCCTTCTCTACTAGCATCAGTATCTTCGCATGATTTCCTGGCACCTGTGATATAGTCCAGTGCTGCGCAGGCACAGCCAACTCGACCGTTACCATCTCGTCCAGACTGACAGGGTGACATCACTGAGACCTGTAGTAGCAGCCAAGCGCATAGTCCACTAGACCTCTCGTTAAAAAGGGGCGGGGGGCGAACAACACCACAGTCAGGACCAGCAAGCAAGCAAGTCCCAAGCCTGAGGTAAGTATCACTAACAGCCATGCCGGAGGCGGAGGGATTTCACAGAGCGGTCGAGACGGCTACAACAACATGATCTACTGGTTCCCCAGTAGTCGACCTGGGTTCGGTATTTACATTCTTCAACGTCTTATTGGTTACTCATTGACATCCCTACGCTTCTCTCACAACAGGGGAAATCTTTAAGACTATTTTCAGGTTACCAGATCTAGATCATCACAGGTGGCTTACGCTGCATCTCGAGCCGGGAACTACAAGTTCATTCTACATACATCATTCTTTAGATGACGACTTTACAACGAATATTATGGATTAAGAATACTGATCAGCGATACGGATTTGATATTTTTGGAACATCATGATGTCTTGCCGGCATCATTGAAAACTGTTGACCGCTTCTCTCTTGCAGGAAACAAGCCTATGTTTATGTATACTATGATCGTCTTTTTGAATTTGGTGCTAATACTGTTATATGGAATATGGAATAGGTCTTTGGATTATGGACGCGACTGGATTATGAATGACGGACTAGACGCTTGTAATCCCAACCCGGTTGTACAAAATCTAGCCGAAATAGTTGACCAAACTATCTACAGTAGCTGATGGTTCTTCTTCTCAAAGCCTAAATAGTTCAATAAACAACCAGTCACCCTGGTAACGGTGATACTTGAGCTGAAGTTTTTCCTCAGTATACGACAGGACCATTAGACCCTACGGGTCTACATCGCACCGTGAAGAAATGATGAGATTCCTGTAACAGCCTCTCTTTTTGATTATTCTTATACCCCATATTTTAGTATTCATATGATCGTCAAGCACGTGCAACATACACATTTTGAAATTCTACTTAGATTTAAAAAAGACAAAACAAATTGTATTATTGCCAAATCATAGAGTGAGAAATTGTCCATGCTCCCTTCCTATAGGAACAAAGAATAAATCAGGTTCATCTTCTGCATGGCTGTCAAAACGGGATTGTCGCGTATATTTCCTATTTCATTGGCCCTTCGTCGGCACAAAGACAACATGGATCTGTTGCTATAAATCATATCCATAGGCTCTTAGATGATTGGACAACATCCCAGAATGTTTTCTCCAACAAATCCCGGCACCGCAGTATGTGGAATATGGTGGATAACTTTGCAACTCTCGACCGCGACAGACAAAATCTGGCCATTTTGGCTAAGAATCTGCAGCTCTAATTGCCTTCATTTTTGATACGACAGAAACAGAGTTATATCTCTTCACTCAAAAGTGGAAGTGTGCGTGAATGAACACAAACTAAGAGATCAAAAATAATATTTGGTTAAAACGGTTGGATTAATCGGTAATATTTTTCCTTTTTCTTTCTTGTTTTTTTTTTTTTTTTTTTTACCGAAAACACGGTATTTTTCTTTAGGCCTTGTGTATATATGCCTACTTTTAAATGCCTATCAAAGAAAATTTCCATTTTCCAAGTCATTGGTATGACCCGGCCTGGGATTGAACCAAGTACCTACTGCTTACGAGACCGACACTCTAGCCATTAGGCAACCGCAGTGCTGTTGGTCCATGACCAGATGCATATATGTAAGGTATGCTGATTGGCTATGTAAGACAGCGCAGATGCAATCAGATATTGCTTGGATGTATGACTCCGCTTCCTGCTCCAGATCGAAGGGTAAAAACATGACAGATCACATTTACTTAATGGAAACCATTCCCCAGTTAAGTATCAAACATCTTCTGAGAGTTGTCAGAAGTTACACGTCCGACCAAGAATGCTACACCATACAGCATATGCTGATCTAATGACGATAAAGAGCAGTAAATCTGGGGAAAATCATCGAAACGGGTAACACACCTGACAGTGCACAACTGCATGATACTTAGCATCTATTAGGAAAATTTAAAACCTCACCAATTAGTAAGGGAGATACAGTCTGGACAATAAAATACTTTTGCAAACATTGATATTGTCGATAAAAGTACATAACTCTAGGAAAAACCAGCGAATGGAGTAAAAAACTGAAAATGCACATCAGCAGCTACTACGCATCTTCCATGAAGTTTCAAAGTTGTTCATGAAAAAGCAACCCGGGATATGGACCTGACAAGCGTATATTATATTGGAGATAAAAGGCCAAACTCTGGATGAAATAATCGATACGAGAACAAAACCTTACAGTGCACATCTACAATGTAAGAAGCATCTTCCATATAAGTTTCGAAGTTGAGGATTCTATAGTTATCAAGCTTTCTATCGAACAAGCAAATATTGATGTTGGCGAAAAAGGGCCATAATTCTTGCAAAACAATTATCGAAATTGGCCTAAAAAGCTGACAATGCACATCAGCAAGGTACATGTGCAAAGCATCGTTCATGCAAGTTTTAAACTTGTTCGCCAATTTAAACAACAGTGGACTATAGCATACATTGATATCATCTAGAACGGGCCATAATTCTCTGGAGAATTACAGAAAGGTGACAGGAAAATCTGACTGTGCACATCTGAAAGGCACTAAGCATCTAATTAAAGTTCTGTAGTTCTTCATGAAAAAGTACCCGAGATACCGAGTGGACAAGCATATATTGAATTTGACGATAACGAGTAAGAACTCTGTGAGAGATTATCGAAACCGGAAAAACACCTGCCAGTTCACATCTGCAAGGTGGTAAATATCTTCCACGTGAGTTAACCGATCAAATATTAGTGGAGATATTGTCCAGACAAGTTTGGCCGAACGAACTGAGGGAGAGAAAAAGTGATTGTTATATACCCCCCCTCAACCCACCCCTCTTCTCTAGCTAGAGGAGAAGGGGCAAAATGATGGCAATGCCCTTAACCTAAATACAATTAACTTATCTTGGGCAACATCGACTCAGTGATTGGGCCATGGGATACTCGGAGAAGGTGGTCTTACCTCTTGCAATTGAAAATAAAATATGACTGAAATATTTCTATTAAAAAAGTGAGTCAATCATACATGACGGCTGGAACATGGGATCAGATGTTATTTTGTCGGGTACTCCCCACATCTGGATTTCCATGTACTCAGAAATATTAAACATGTGACTTATATTATCTCAATGTACATGATGTATTGTTGGATAATCAGATACAATCATGTAAATTCTGCTTGTTTTTCCCTTTGGCTTGGATCCCCAAAATTTCCGTTCATTTTCATTTTAACAAGTTTTATATTCTTTACAAAAATATGATTATTACAAGCGTCTGGTCCGTCATTCATTATTTCATAGTTGTCTGTCTGCAAGAAGAGCATCCACAAATAAAGCATCTATCCTTCAAGTCCTTCTCTTTTGGATCGAGAATAACCCCTATGTATTACCGACATAATGAACACATGATAACATTTCGATATTTCAGTTTTGTTTCAGCAGCCCACATAAAATCATTTCCCCAGCTATCCACAAAACGTCTCTTTCGTGTCAGATTGTCATATTAAAGCCTTATTTCCTCATGAAAGTAGTATGTAAAGCGAACGCTATAAGGTTTCGGCATCAGAATTGCCGTCCTAGACTAAGAAAGAAAATGCT
This sequence comes from Hanleya hanleyi, assembly GCA_036873755.1. Taxonomy (NCBI): domain Eukaryota; kingdom Metazoa; phylum Mollusca; class Polyplacophora; order Lepidopleurida; family Hanleyidae; genus Hanleya; species Hanleya hanleyi. The sequence continues at coordinate 64,947 of JAVTVY010018650.1, forward strand.
CCATATCTATCAAATTTGTGTCTAATGGCAATGATTACTTTTTAAACGAATCGGGTGCATTCTCTGATATCGCGAATGGAATTACAAGCGTCTAGTCCGTCATTCATAATCCAGCCGTCGTCCAGCCGTCGTCCACGATGACTTGGTGAAACCCACGTATTTTTCTATTGACTGTACATCATGTCTGGCGATATTTACGAAGCGATCATGTTGATAACGAAACATATGTTTTAGTGATCAGAGGATTTAATAAGAAAACTGTCCAGAGTTTATTTTAACCTGAAGACAATTTTGCTTGTTTCCTGACATAAACAATGAACTTGCACGTACCGACTTTCCTTTGTCCTGGACAAGTGAGCAAGTGTGAAATTCAAGTACTGTAGAGGATAACAGGTTATAAAGAATTTGAAAATAATCCCGCAGAATTGTTTCGGATTGGCCGAGTGGTCCTTTCTCCCTTCGATGGAATCACCAGATATCTCAGAAACCCAACAAGGTTTTATTTCAACCCTGTATGCTTAGCTCACCTGAGTTGGGAGATCCATTTGTACCAGGTCGAGCAGATGGAACAGTGTCATCTACCTTCACATTGAAATTTATCACACCTGGAGATGGGAAGGACTCCAGATCAAAGATAGTTTTGGACCTAATCACACCTGTCACTGAGTCAATGGTGAAGTTGTTAGCCACAGATCCATCATCATCTTCATAAAAGCTGAACCGTAACTGTGAAATGCAAGAACAACATGAAATACAAGTGATACATCTATGATACGGCTCTGGTCTATGATGAACAGGATGAACAGATTAGCATACATAATGTTTATGAATTGAATATCGAATTAGTCTCAGGTAACACTTTTACAGTGTAACAAAGAAAAACTAGCTCTGATAGGTGGGGAAGGAAGCATGCTCTATTACAGCAAAGAGTGACAATACCAACTGTCAACAGCTCCAATTAGTGATATGATACTGTCGTCCTTTAATTTCTATGGTAATTCCTTTTGTTATTTTGTGTAGATATAGTACCGGCAGTTAATTTTCTTTAATGCGGCCCAGGGACAGCAGTAATATACTTATCTGCACTTACACGCGCTGTTGGAAGCAGAAAGGAGAAAATTCAGCTTGTGACCAGACTGTGTGATCTCCGGCATGTGATTTGGACTGTATAACAAGCGATATTCCGTAATATTGCGAGAGGTTGTGTTATACCCATCTCGTTGAGAGAAATCGTTAAACTGGTTGAGGAACGTTTGGTCTGTTGACAAGTGTCTTCGCGCAAAAGCATGTAAGTGGAATTACTTATTGGTGCACCCATTTTGGAGACTTGTGCAATTTCACTGTGAAGTCGACATTATTGGGAGAAATTCCTGTATTGCTGTTGCTACAGAAATTGGACTTCGATGACGATCATCACTGGAATTGGTTTCGACAAACCTTAATACTCCTTTTCGCGGTTACAAATTTACAATAACAACACCATGTTAAACGCACTGCATTCTGGGATCGGAGAGGTGATACTTTCACTTCCTGTGCCGCTAGATTAACACAAGAAGCCCAGTGTACGGACTGATCTGCTGGTGATTTTATTAACCCTACTGGGTAAATTGTTATGAAAAACTCGAGAAATCAACGTAAAATAAACTAGGAAGCATGTCAATTTTTCGGCCTTGCATATTTTGAGAGATAAATGATCTCTTTATAGCGTAGAAAAAGGGCCGTCATCACCCCCGATTCTTGTAACCGCGAAAATGCTTATCGAAATGGATTACAGGACTGCTTTATGTGGTGTGAATCATGCTGATTTCACAAGGAGTAAACAACAGGACTGAACACTGGGAGTAGTTAAACCCTAGAAAGAAAGCGGACTGAATTGTAAGAGATAACATCTTTAATTGAACCATCTGATCTTTTACTGTAATTTTGTTTGACCACTGTTTTTGGCTGCAGATTTAAAGGGAACGTAAACTCTGCGGTAAAACACCGCGGGAATTATACAAGAGTCCCGATAGATTAAAAAAATCGTGACAAATATTTTTTCTCATTTTTTCCAATGAATGAGACAGACGCAAACATAGAAAATACCGTAATTTGGAATTTCTTGGGGGCGCCGCCATGTTTATTTTGGGCAGGATTTTTATCCAATGGGAAAGCGTGAAATTCAGTTGTGCCGATAATCTCCTACGTCATCGGACATTGTCTGCATCGAGATAACATGGCCGCATATGGTTGTTTTCATGCACTCCTCCGTTCCCCGACAAACAGAGGCAATGTTATAGATTAGCTTTGATGTAGAATACGGCCTGATTCATAGAGATTATCATGATAGTGTGTGATCCGCGACGTTGTATCAACATCGAGTTGTCTGAGGTTGGACTGTGGTATCAGCCGAGCCCGCAGGGCGAGGCTGATACCACAGTCCAACCTCAGACAACGAGATGTTGATACAACGTCGCGGATCACACACTATCATGATGATCTATTTATCATATACTTCTAAATTTAATAAAAGTAAAATATTTTTACGGAAAAATACGTCGATGTTTTCAATGGCCGCTTCGCAGATACGAAAAAGAAAATAAGTCCGCTTAATATAGTTCGAGATAAGAATAAATATTTAGGAACAAAGCCGTTGTTAAACATCATTGAAATAAATTATTTAATCAGAAATCGTATATTTTAAGTCTGAATATACAGTATAGAGCGAATGAAACATATCGATACATTTTCTGGCTTTCTTCAGTCACTTCACATATACTGTTTCTACATATCTCACTCCGCGAGGGGAATCTCAGAATGTTCACGTGACCGGCAAATTCGAATGCAAAACGGTTCTTGTTTTTGGGAGAGGAGGGTCAGTATTACTTTCAACAAAGGACCAAAGAACTCTTTTTCTCAATCAGAAGACTGCCGAACCGTTATATTTAAGGTACAATTATTGAATGTTGCGCCGTGAAAGACGCCAGCTGTGGTCTGAGAGTTAGAATTTGAAAGAGTTTGTTGAGTGGACTGGTTGAACACGCGCAAATCACTAACCATGGAAGGTTGACTTTGGGGAGTGACATTTGATAGTGACTGTGATAATGTGCCGGTATTGGAAGTGGATGTCTCATGGGAGTACTGGTCAGAGATGTCTGGAATGGATTATTCCGCTCATCTGCTGCTGCATTTCATTGGAAGCCACCACGTACCGATTTATGCTGGCGACATTTTTATGCCCCGTCAGCTGTATAATGGTAGTTGGAGCAACACCGGGATGTAGAAGGCGAGTTGCAGTGGATTTGCGAGCACTGTGATTCGTCTTTCGGCCCGAGAAACCTGCCTTGTCTGCCATTGTTTTCGTGATCAAGCGTAGACTGTTGTGACCGAGGGGTTGAGACTTGTACAATCAGGGATTCATAGAAGTCATTTTGTTTAGAACCATTCATGGTCAAATTGAGCTTTTTTTCTAGCAAATTGAGTTTTTAGCGGAACAAACATGAATACTAAAATATGATGAAATGAACTACATGTATTTACAAGATATACACCCAGGCCAATGTTGACACGTAGATTCGGATTATTTGCGTTCGTAAAATAACAGTGACAGGTGAGAGCATAAAATTCAGTACGGTAAACGAACTACAAGAATCAGACGACACACATCCAAAAACAGCACCGATAAAAATACTGTTAAACTATTAATGTTGTAATAGATACTTTCAGAAATTTTTAGATCTTTTTTCGATTTTTAAAAATATTGTTTATTTGCTTTTTACGTTTGTGTTGTGGTTGTTGTTGTTGTAACACTTTAGCTGCATTCCTAAGGTAGTTCCGGGGTTTCCCCAGCAGACGGCGCTGCGCCATATTATGGTCACCATGGTCACTGAGCTTAAAAGAAGTCCGGCTATTCACAAAATCAAACTAGCATGATACAGAAAATTATCAGATGGCACTGTATCAGATGCCTTTGGCAGATAGTTATATGATAATAGCAGATATTCTACGATGCCGGGCTGCTCTGCATTTGGCTGTCACAATGTACCAGCTAATCCCGACACGTCGCACTATCATCCTCGTTCATGCTTGTAAGCTACGGTCTCGAATACTGCACCTCTGCAAATTGACGCGTTTTTACCTCCAGAGGCAGAAGAACTAGTGTCCGCTGACGTCACGATTCTTCAAACATGGAGGCCTCTATGTTGTTCCAGTGTAACGAAGTTAAAACGTTTAGTACTGCTTGGACAAAATTGTAAAAAAATATCTGATACACGATTTGGATTCTATGAGGAAAAAGCTTTAACTGGCCATGCACGGTTCACCAGAGTTTACGTTCCCTTTAACAAACTTTCTCCGGCTCCGTTTCGAGGTCAATCCTAAATACATTCGTGGGTGCATAATATACAAGCGTCTAGTCCGCCATTCAATATTCAGCCGTCGTTCATTAGAAATCCCTATTACTAGCCACTCATCACAATCTCGAGTTGACTTAAATGAAGTCACGGTTCAGAGATGCAAGCAATTTCAGTCAGAAATCCAGGAAATTCTATTTTATTTATTTTTTTCTAATTCCATGAATTTCAAATTCGAATATAGACATTGGAGCAATCAACAAAACAGAAATTGCAGATAAATAGGGGAAACATTCAAGGAGTGAGTGAATATGATATAACGTTGCTTTCAGTAATATAGTCATATCAGCGACTTTACGACGTTCAGGTCCTATTTCTATTCACACCTGGAACCACTCAGCTGAATTTCTATTTCTTTGTACACCTGGGTTACACCAGGCAAGGTGAAAGTTTTGTACCACCTGAAAACTCAAAGTTACTGGAGAGAAAGACAGATCACAAACGTTCGCACGTCTGTCAGAAATATACACATAAAAAGGTTACCCGAGATCTCCACAAACCTGTCTGAATGCGGGTGATATATCAGGATCTAAGGCCTGTAACGAAGTCACAATCTGTCCAGGAGCTTTGTTCTCCGTCACGCTTCCATTCAGGGCCAGGGTAATAGGGTAAAATCCAAAGAACTTGGGCACCTCATCATTTTGATCAATCACCTGGACAGACACACTGATGTCACTGATGGCACCATTTGCCTGTAGAGAATATGGATGTACAAGAAGGTTAATTATATGAATCTAAATTCACTGGTACCTTGATACATCACTGATTCATACTAAGTTTATCGAATATTTCGCCAATCTCACATTCAAAATAACATACTTCACAAGAAACAACTAAACACAATATTGAGTGGGTAATATTTGGCTGCGACTATATTCAGTTTTCGTTTTTCATGGGAGACAAAACAACACAAGGCCCTAAATGGTAACATCACAGGGCAAGCACACAAGGCCATATAGTAGATGTTCTGATTGTTAAGTCACTTAGTATCGCCGTTGAACGTCGCGTCTAGGTCTGCCACAGATCACAGTTTTTGAAGTCCCGATGGTGTGCAGACGCTCTATCTACTGAGTTGTGACGAGCAGACAATGATAGCAACATGCAGTGGAAACTAAAAACGCACGGATAGCATGGTATGATAAAACTATTCTCGTGAGGCTGCCGCACGCAGAAGGAACAAGCCGACACAGACCGAATTATGCTACCCAGCATGCATAGACTCGTTAGGGTCAATAATATCAGTACCAAAACTAATCGCATTTTCATCATGTGGATACTTAAACATTCGATTCCAAGGGAAGGTTGGGCGGGATTTCAAATGTAAATGCAGTTAACGGTAGAACTAGCTCGCTCTCGTCAGACATGTCCGCACACCATGCACCATCAGCAGCATGTGAGCTTCGTTCAGACCAGTGACCTAAATAAAATCATACCATACACAGCATAAACTATCATGCAAAAAATTCATGTTGTGGTCCAACGGCGGTCACTCTACAGACAAATTTGGAAAGCAGACAGGTTACCTTCCTTACATCATGAGCTAGCATCTTGTTGGCTCGCATTTCATACAATGTAAACTAAGGATAGGGTCTCACAGAGAACAAAAGATTTGGCTGATCTGTTAGCCTCCAGCGGAAATTCAACTGGGGGTCAGATAACATGGAGGCAGATAGGACGGGACACAATTTTTGCTTTGAAAATATAGAACTAAGTATGAGAAAATTACCAAACTTTCAGACACAGAAGATATCTCAGCTCCCCAACAAATATGTTAGAATGGTAATTGAGTTGTACTTTTTTATGATAAATCTCATTAACTACAATGTTAATTGTAGACTTTTCAGAGGGGGGAACAGCGGGGGAGTGACGTCATCACGTGTTCCTCTATAGGTGGTAGTTTCATTTATTCAAGGACATGTCTTTAACAAACGTTTTTCACCCAACCTCTGCGCACGCAGCTGTCTTCAAATTCAGCTGCTCACTTGAACACCAGGCTGGTCTTGGCTGTCATCAGACATTATCAACTATTCTCAGTTCTCAGCGCATGAGAGGGCATTCACATAGTATGTATGGGGTAAATATTCTAATTACTTAAACACAGAACGTTAATTTTCCACCATCAAATCCTCCGTTTGAAAATTGACAACTAACTACTTGTTTTGTGTGACTGCTGTGGAAGTCGGATTCAAATCTTGAACTGCTCATACGCCATCGGGCCCTGTTTTGAAAGTTCTACAACGCGCTATTTTCACCGTCACAGCAGGCACTTTCTTCAGGTGGCTTTCCTATTTTCTTCTTGAGCAGTTGGCTTAAATCGAACTTCTGAAGCAGTCACATTTAAAAGTAATTGTTTTATGACTATTTAATTTCCCCACAAATTTAACATCTCTGCCGTCCAGTGCTATTTAATGTACATGTATATAATCAAAATGAGTTTAAAGGGTGATCAAATTTATTAGAACGATTGCTTAAAATTTGTTCACAAAATTAGGGACGATTGAATGTTAATGGGGTGATCAAATGATTAGATAATATACATTCGCACAATATTTGATCAGTCCCTAAGCAATGAATGAGAACTTACCGAGGCTCTAAATTTTAGCTCGTATGTCTCCTTCTTTTCAAAGTCAAGTTGAGAGTTCAAGACTATATCCATTTCATCCGGTCTACCTGGTGGTCGATATATTGTGAAGGGTCCATTAGAATCAGAAGGCAGCTGTTCTATGATGAAC